>JAMZAV010006433.1:0-92960 GCA_024449915.1 Sweltsa coloradensis
AAGGAAGGAAAGAATGGTGGCAGTATCATCTTTAAGAACTCACTGCAAGTGTGCCAGCACAGAATGAGCGAGAGACGAGAGAAGATCGGGAGGAATAGCCCAATGCCTTGAGTAAAGAAGGCTGCGAACCGAATCACTATTCTTCTAGACCATTGCATTTGACATTGACTCGGGAAATCACAGTGGAATTAATTCCGACTTTAAAAATATATTTCTCAATTTGGATAATCGGGAAACACTCCCGTAGGTGGAATTGTTGATATTTAATACAATCAAGAAATTAAAAAATCCATCCTGATAGGGATTCGAACCCAAGTCTCCCACATTCCGGGCAGGAGCCTTAGCCAACTAGACAAGACCACCGAGACGGTAACTATATGACTTCTGAATTGTAGTTACATTATAGAACTGAATGGATGGAACGATAAAGCATCAATTAAAAAAAAAAATTGTATGAAATATTTACAAAATATACTTGTCCTGGTGCTCAATTTACATTTTAGAGGCGAGTAATTTATTCCCCAATTGAGAATTACCCTACATAAAAAGCCATTAAAAAAAAATACTATTTTTGTTTTATATGCCCAAAAGCGGTGAATTGATGATATCTCTATCCCCCCCGATATGTTTTTAAAATTTTGGACGTGGAACCTTGTAAAAGAATAATTGCAGATTACAATAAAATGTAGTCATGAGAATTCAGAGGCAGGTATTTGTGGTGGAACTTATTTGCATCTTTGGTTTTGTTCTGACCAAAAGTGTTGAATTTATGTTGAAAATTATTTATAATTTGCGGTTTTTCGTGATGAAAATTCGTTTTTACCATAAATACCTGCCGTTGCTGATGGTTATTGGGAATGATGTTTGTCAAGTTCTACCATTCAATAATTAATTCTATAATCTAACAAGGCCCAGGTGGCTTCGTGCATTTGTATAATGTACAAGTCGACTGACAAATAAATTATCTTATCTTATCTGTTGGGAAGGTACGTTCTTTTAATTAAGGAAAGACCTTGAAAAACAGAAGATCAGTTCCAATCACAAGCGTATTACAGGAAATAATACAAAAGGAGAAGCTTCCTTAATTACACGGTCTACTCGAAGATATTAAGGGCGATAACAAATGACGGAGGGTGAAGTTCTATTGTGCCTCACTGCTGTGCCACCAGCGCCACTAACAATCATCGATAAAGAAGTTCACCGGGTCAACTTCTTTATCTACCTTCGTTGGGGAGTAGATCGTAATTATTTTAGAGACCCATGAAAATAACACCTCTAAATGGTTATAACACCAAATAAACTGTGATTTTACAAAAAAACAAACTTATTTTGCTTTTTCCTCTCACAAAATCAACATTATCTCCACTATTCATAAACTTTCAATCTTAATTTACCGACAATTTGAGTGTTTCTTACTTAAATACAAGCTGAAACGAAAACAAAGCACATTTTGTAAACAAAAATTATGAAAGACTGCAGAAACGATCCTATGGCTGTGTGGCTCGTTGGTCTTGTGGTTAGCGTATCTGCTTCCAATGCAGAAGGTCCAGGTTCAATTCCCGTCAAAGCCAGAAGTTTTTAACTTCTGATTTGGACTTAAGTCCATCAGTTCTTGCCTTAGGAGTTTGTACCTAAACGGTGACTTTGGAGCCATCCTAGCAACGAAGCACATAATAAATTTAAGAGTTGTTTCTGAATCGGCCTTGTTGATTCTGGCGTTGATTCGCGGGGTGTTCGCACTCTCCATACCACTGATTTCTATATTTCCTATTAAAAAATATCGATCTTTGGTTGGTTATCGCTCACTCGTCGATTGCGTCGGGGCCTGCAGGGTTGGCTTGGTCGCTTTGATTTAAAGTCCCCCACTGAAAATCAGTTATATAACTGAGTGGGTAGACTCTAAATAAAATTTATTATTATTTTTTATTTACATCTGTGCCATGAAAACAATGGCGATTTATGTGCATATTGGAATTCCATGCGAGAAATGCAAAAATAGAATAAAAACATATTGAAACACCACTTTTTACATTTTTGAAAACGAATTTTCGAAAAAAAATACATTTACACGGACCTCTACGTTTTTCATAACAAAGCTTTTTCTGTTACAATATTTGACTATATGCATCAAAGATAAAACATTTCAATAACTTTCATTTTTATTCTATATTATTTATTTCATGCACAACTTAAACATTATACACACCTAACCTATTGTATTGACAATAATTATATAAAATGCATGGAATGACATCGGGTAGTTTAAAAATAGTGTAGTTCGTAAAGAATTACTAACAAAGATACAGCTTGTCTATAGGACATCAACAAACAAGAACATTGCACATTTATGAACAAGTCAAGGCCTTGGAAACAATCCAATAATTAATTGATTGATGATAATTAAAAGATGACAACTTTCATATTAATATCAATTATTTGTAGCGTTTTAGTTTGCTAATCTTGTTTTCCATGTTCCATGTTTATTTACTGTTTATTAAAACTATTTAATAACATATTTTTGTGTACAGTTTATTAAAGATACACATTTAACATTGCTTATTATGAAATGCACTTTGAAACAATCAAAATATTGCATGTTTTATTATACAAGATAAAAATAAATAATGACGTGCTTTTACTGTAGGGCCTACTTATAGTTATTTCTTTGTTATTCCAATGTTATTCAGTCATAAAAAACTGGTTAACAATGATAAACTACCCACATAAAATAAAGCAGTATTTATACATTTTACAAAAAATAATTGCAAAACCACTCTTAAAGTACATTAAGAAAATAGCCATGATATTGTTTTTTTGTTTTTTTTAAATTTTAAAACAATAACTAAGGAATAACACAATACTGAGGATAATGAACAGTGAAAGATAATAATTATCCTAACACTAAGGGTGAACCCATGTCAGAAGCACTAAGAGGGCGGAGTTCAACAATCTTTATTCGTGCATCGAGTAATGTTTTTGTGCAAATAAAGAAGGCTGCGAAAGGGCTAAATAAATCACAACCCCATGCTCCAAGTGTGCTAGTCAGCCTACACTACAGCCAACGACAATGGAGCAAGCATTATTTTGTAATTCTTTTAGTTTAGGTGATTGTTTATATTAAGTCACACAACACTGATGCATCTGTTGTTTTATAAACACATTTATTGAACTACAATTAGTAGTTATAATATTGACACAACCGTGGCTGTTCTAAGTGAACATGATCGCTCTCTTTCTGTCATGCATAGCACAGTATAACAATCTCTTATTGTATCGAAACTTCAATGCACTGCCTGCAGGGTGATTTGCTGTCGTTGTCGGCTGCGCGTACCACCGCGACACTAGCGCGCCCTACCAAAAGTGAGAGTCAACTAAAAGCTTCCGCCGTCTAAAAGTCAGTGATTTACATACAATTACAACAAGCTCCGTAGGAATAATACAAAAATAATAAAATTAATTACAACTTCACACAAAACGTTTTTCAAACTATAATATTATCACGGCCCAACAGTCATCATTAGTTGACTCTCACTATCGCTAAAGGCGCGCATGACGGTTTGACAGCGTGTTATGCTAGTTAGTTTCGATACTGTATATTATTGTTATACTGTGTGCATAGTGTCTGACCCACAGTGGATACCAGCGCACTGCGGCGTACATGCAAACAAGAAAGCTGACTTCGGGGAAGGAGAAGGAAACAATATACCAAGAACACATCGTACAGAGCAGTTAGGCTGTGACGCTGAAGTAAGAGATAGAACAAATATACAGCGAAGAGTGAGCTGGGTAATACAGGGAAGATAGAATGGAAGAAACTAGTGTAAGGGAAGTACGACAATGATTTACTAGCAAGGCACCTGCAGCATATGCAGCGTATGTCACTCTGCAGGATAGGTAACGTCTATTTATAACTGTACAATGGTGAAAGAGCACCGTATGATGTAGGAAGGCAAAGTGGCAGAGACAGGAAGGAACAGGAGTGTTATCTCTGTTCATTGTCAAAACTGTGAAACACTGATTGATTGATTGGTATTGCCTAACGTCTCGTATTAATGCACTTTGGCTATTCGAGACGATGAGTGGTGATAGATGAGGATGTAGAATGAACAGAAGGGAGGAGGGTAAACCCGGTACCGGCACGTAGCCTACTCCTTTCGAAAAGCTTGACAGTCATGTAGGTTCCTCCACTAACCCGGACTGCCGAGCAGACGTAGAGGAGAACGAAGCCGTTACACTAGCTCTCGAACCCTCCATCTGCTCTAACCAGTGGTATATGCGAGTTTCAGGGCACAGCGGTCACCCACTCTACCCCTGACCACGCTCGATTCTGCTTAACTTCGGTGTTCGAGTGGGAACTGGTTAAACGACCTCGGCTTAACCAATAACTGACATAAACATGTGACTAAGCACTAAGCAAGAGTATAATTATATAATGATGTGTAGGACTTTACACCACTCAAATTAATATAAAAACACCAGTCACACATTATTATACCTACCCTCACCTACTCTCATCGTTCATGACCAACATTGGCTCGAGCACTAAGCGCTCGACTCTGATTCTGGAGCTCCCGGGTTCGAATCCCGTCGAGACCGGCAATCCTGACTAAGGGTACGAAATAACCTAGAACAATTAGGAACACATACAGTGTTGGCTCGAGCGCTAAGTGCCAGACTCTGATTCGAGAGGTCCCGGGTTCGAATCCCGTTGAGACCGGCAATCCTGACTAAAGGTTTATTCCGAGGTTTTCCTCAGTCATTAATGCGAATGCAAGGTATTGAGTCCTCTTAAACAGCCCTCGGACATCCCTTCACAATTGTCATATCCGCAACATACCTAGTTAGACACCTGAAGAAGGTCACACCAGTTAAATCTGATGTGTATACCCTACAGCGGGCATACAGAAATTTATTTATTCATCATTCATATTCATTAATCTTAAATATTAATAAGCAGGAGTAGGCTACATCTGAAGCAATACAACTTAGAGAACGCAGATAAACGAGGGCTAGTGCTGGATCAACACGTGTAACACTTCAGTACGCACTCAACAGCGTGTACACCAACATTGTCAAACTATTTACACACAACAAATACGTATTTACACGATTATAGGCCACCATCACAACCATTTTATAAATGCAATTTTGTTTTTCCCTGTTGGTAATAATACTTACTAATACTACCAACCCCGATACACTAAATGTTACGTCAATGTTCAGGTGATTCACACGCTTGCAAACATTCAAGATGAAACATTAAAAACATCACATCTAGTATATAATGGTGATTGGTATGTTTGGAGCAGTCGAGGCTTGACAATGCTTGTCTGTTTATTGTATTTCATTCAATTCGGTGGTTGCGTTGCGAATGGAGAGGTTTGCGACGGTGCTGCGATCCCTCGATGAAATTAATATTAAAATCACAAACAAATACACCTTTTTGTACATATCTCATGGGCAGACACAAAGGAAAAGTAATAAATATACCGGTAATAGCCTAGGTGCTACCCAAGTGCTGTCATTACTACATACCCTGTTTTATTTATAAAGTGCTAAAGATTGCAATCAGTATGTTTTTTTTTATGAAGTTGAATAATAAGTAATTAATTACTTTTACTATAAAACATTGTATTGATTGATTATAATATTTAACACTTTTTCCATGCAGTCTATACTCTATAGTTCCAACAAAACCACATTTCATCATTTATTGCCGTCTCTCACTTCTGGCAGGGTCAGCTTGGGTTCTTCCACTTCTTTCTATCGTCCCACAATCATATCTCTTCCACATTCTTCCATCTCTTTCTTCGCTACCCCATCTTCTTCTTCCTTCTCTCGACGCAACCTCTCTTCCGTCATTCGTTTCATATGCTCAAACAATCTCAACCGTGTTCTTTCCATTGTGTCAATTTACTTCTCTATACCTAGATTTTTTAATTTTGTGTGTGGCTTGTGGTCTTGTGGTTAGCGTCTTCTGCTTCCAATGCAGAAGGTCCAGGGTTCGATTCCCGCTAAAGTAAGAAGTTTTTTAACTTCTGATTTGGACTAAGTCCATCAGTTCTTGTCTAAGGAATTTGTAAACGGTGACTTTGGAGCCGTCCTAGCAACGAGGCACATAATAAATTCAAAGTTGTTTTGAATCGGCCTTGTTGGTTCTGGCGTTGATCCGCGGGTGTTCACACTGTCCATACCACTGATTGGCATTGCTATATTTCCTATCAAAAGTATAGATCTTTGGTTGGTCATCGCTCACTCGTCGATTGCGTCGGGGCCTGCAGGGTTGGCTTGGTCACTTTGGTTTACTGTCCCCCACTGAAAATCAGTTGTGTGACTGAGTGGGTAGACTCTAAATAGGGATTTATTATTCCACATTATTGAAGATCATTATATTCACTTTTTCATTTTCTGACCATTATTGACATATGACTAAAAAACTATAATTTCACACAGTTTTCAGCGGTAGTTAGTCTTTCTTCTTATGAAGGGATGAGGTTGATCGTGCCGACATAGCAAGTGGTGTGAAGTGCACGGCTAGCCGCGGTCTTAGCCTGTGATCGACTTGGGCTTGGGCGTGTAATACATCGAGTCCAGGAAGAACCGAGTGAAGTCGCCAACGATAGATCGGTCGGGGATGCTGTGAGACTGACCGTACATCGCAAACTGGAACAGAAACGAAGGTAACGCTACAACGTGTAGGAAATAAACAGAGTTGTTCCTTTTTAACCATGGCTAACTGAGTTCACTTATGCTTAGAGATACGTTTTTTAGCATTTAAATTTAGAATATTTAGCATAAATTTTGATAAATTTAGCATTTTGTATCATCAATTCGTTTCCTTTTCACCAAAACCCTAAATGTAGGGTTTCGGGTTTTTCTTTTTTTATATCACCATTTCTCATTACCTCTACCGATAAGACAAACAATAGAGCTTCCACGTGACCCCGACTAAATCTCTGCGATCTGTGTAAAAAGCTGTTTTTCTCGAGCTCAGCCAACACTAACAGTGTGGGTGTTATCTCTCACCTTGCCTTCCATTGGCTTCGTCGGATCCTTCATGATCTCCACCATCACCTGTCGCACGTCAGACAGGAACTTGTCGCACACGCCGGCCTGCGTGTGCATGTACGTCACGCACAGGTGGATGCTGAAACAAGCACACGCACATTACCAACAACTCCACGTCGGGTTCTGTATGTACACATAATATTACTGACTTACTAAATGAAACTTTTAGAGCGGGTGAGGTTAATAATGTGATGAATTAGTTGGACTATACACTGCTCTTTTAAATAAAGAAAAACTATGTAGGTAACAATATTTTGACGACTATTCAGTCGTCTTCAACTGGTTTAATGACATTTGACAGTTACAACAGAAAGTAAATACTGTTGACGTTGTAACTGTCAAATGTCATTATACCAGTTGAAGACGACAGAATAGTCGTCGAAATATTATTACCTACATAGTTTTCCTTCATTTAAAAGAGCAGTGTATAGTCCAACTAATTCATCACATTATTACTGTCTTAACTCTTAACCCAAGCACATGACAAGTAATAATTGGAAACTGAGCTGACGGAACAGAGAACATTAAAACACAGCCAGATGCAGAAGACCCTACTTGAAATTGGTACTTTATTTAGATATTGACACTTCGATCTACTCTCTAGAAGTTACGGCAGCTCTGTTTAGAATTGAGCAGCACAAATCTTGCAAAAAATATTAAAGCCATTCTTGCTCATCATCCTGAAGCCCTTCACCGTAGTGTGAGATGTTGGGAACTGGCCTACCAGTGCCCCCCCAAAAAATCGAATTTAAACCTCAGGTGATTCTCCTCTCTCCTACCCCCCTGTCACCAAATCCACACTCACCCCTCACCCCTAGCCGACAGCTAGCCTAGTTTTTAATTTTCAACTCAGTACCTCTCTCTCTACACTCACTGAGGAAGGTAATGTGGATTGAAAACGTTTTGATTATGTAGTTTATTTGTTTATATGTTATCTTTTGTGGTGCGCCTAGTCCAGTTAAGGTAAGCTGTTGGTACCCTATCTCTTTATCATTCACATAAATACAGTTCTACCATGGAGTTGTAAATAGTTGGCATACTCTGCGCCTCGCAGGTGTGTGGTCGGCGGTGTACAAGTTAGCACTTCAAATCGGCAGACATTTTGATTGTTTACTTTGGTTGTAACAAAAGTAACCTAGGGCCTACCACAGTTCATGGTAGCAAAGATTAACTTGCTAGTAGTGGTTATAACAATCAAAATGGCAAATAGGCTCAAATAAACAAACACGATCGTGGACGTGCTGTTCCATTTGGGCTAGACCTCCATCTCATCCAACTCCATGGTCCTACTAAAGAGTCTCTAGCACCAGCAAGCATGCTTGTTATCTCACCCGGGCGGGAACTGTAGAGGGTTAAGGTTCCACCCTCGCTTGCACAGCGCGTCCGAGAGCTGGTAGATGTGGAAGTCGTTGGAACCGATTGCGACAACGCTCGCAGCCGGAGTCCCGAACACAAACAGACCCTCCATGGTGCGGAGCCTGGAGATAAGATAAGATAAGATAATCTTTAGTCACTTTGGCATATACATAGTAGTCTAGTAGGGATGTGCGAACCCACTTTTTTTACTTTCGAACTTAACTCGATCTTTCCCAGTTATTTTTTTTTCTCCTATGCCGAAAGCTTGATTCTTCAATCATTTTTCTTTTTCTTCCTGGCTATCCAAAATGATAGCCAGTGGCGTTCGTGAAAGTCGTCTTTGCTCTGGGGCCTCCTGCCACCAGTCCAGGGGGTATGTGGTCCTGGCTTGTAGGTCGTTGTAGTGGACCGGACGTGCGACTTCTTCACCCACAACGTGCCAAATTCTTGCAAGAAAATAATGAGCACTGTTTGATCATTTGGCACGGTGTCCCGGGGTAAGCTCTTAAGTAAGTAGTAGTAGTAGTAGTAGTAGTAGTAGTAGTAGTAGTAGTAGTAGTACTCAGTAAGTAAGTAAGCTCAGTTAAAAAAAAAAAAAACTTTGAACTAAACAAAAATTTCGAACTGTGAACTCGAGCCCAACTGAAAGGCATATCAAACCGTCATAATAGGTAAAATAGTGATTAGTCTGGACCGGCACCCCCACCATCCATTTTTTTGTTTTTAAATTTTTAACCTGTAAACTGAGAACCATTTTTTGGCATGTCAAATAATATGTGACAGCACACCACCACAAATTAGTAAAAAAACATTTTTTTTCGAATTTTGAACGTTTGCACATCCCTATAGTCTAGGTATAACTATTTTTGGAGAAAAAAGTCAATTTAAAATCAAAGTCGAAATTCAGCAACGTTCCCAGTACAGTATCTAAGTTCTAAAAGCCTAAGATTAGAAGCTAAAGTAAACCAAGCTTACTCGTTTTCAATGTGTTTGGCTGTCTGTATGATCTTTCTTGTGGCGTTGACGTATCCTTCTAGTCCGAAGTACATAAGCGTCGCCCAGCACGCAGCGATGATGCCTGGAACACACAGAGAGAGCACATCATTGTGTGCGTTCCTACGACCAGATTGAGTTAATAGCATAGGACCCGACTGGAGAGGAAGTGACGTTTCTTAAATGCCTGCTGTGGGAGAGCAGCACTGGCGCTGGTGTTATTCATTACAGTAAACCCACGTTATTTTCGAAATTGAAGGGACCCAAAAAAGGCATTTCAAAAAAAAAAAATTAAAAAAAGCATATTATTTAAAAAAAAAAAAAAAAAAAAAAAAAAAAAAAAATTAAAAATGATTTGTACTTAGGCCTAGTTTTTTTGTGATTTTACAACTGTCTAGGGGATAAAAGACAGGCTAAACTAGGAGCTAGGAAAAGGCTAATAATGTTATTACCTGACACAAGTTATGATAATAAAAATGTGTTACCTACAACAAATTTTATTAATTAATTTGCATTTACATATTGTGCTAAAGGGCTATGTCATTTTTCTAAATTTACAGTTCTATGTACAGTAATATTTAATATGTACATTATTTACATCTTGTTGCTTGTGTACCCAGTAGGCTAGTTTAGGCTCGAGGAAGTTGTCATTCCTGTAGAAAGAAAAACCGTGGTTAGCACTAGGCCTAGGAAAAGCTATAAATTTCATTGTTAAAGAAAGATTGGATTTAAAATTCACATACCTCACGTCGAACTTGAAGGTTGGAAAAAGTCTCCCATCATCCTCTGCACTAACTTCTGTCTCGAAGTCTCCCGAACGAATTTCGCAAGTCCATCAAATTGCTCCAAGGTCAGCTCTGTGGTGTCCTTTGTCGCGATGTAGGCCTCCAACACAGCAAGCGCGTTGCCGACTTCTTGCCTGGTAGGGGCAGGGCGCTCGATCTCGTCGGGTTCATCTTCATCGTCGCTAATAGGCGTGCTGGTACTAGGCCTATTGGATGGCCCTGGATCTGACTCATTTGAAGGCTGGTCTTCAGGCTCTAACTCCACGGCCGAAGTTGCAATGTCTTCGTCCACATTCACGTAGTCATTGAAGCTGGCGCCAAACTGTGCTTGGAACATTCTGTCCCATTCCACATCTTCTTCATCATTTTCTTCCTCGACCAAGGTGACTTCTTCTTCAGCGTCCAATGGTTTAAACCCTCCCTTCTTAAAACAATTTTGAATTGTGGTCGGTGTGACGTCACGCCAAGCTGAGACTATGTTTCTCATGGCCTCAAGGACGTCCCACCTCTGAACAGTCTCGACTGTAGCGTCAGGGCGATCAAGCTGTCGAAGCAGCTGTCGACCAAGCGCCTACGATAGTGCTTTTTAAGGCTAGCTATTATTCCCTAAACTAATGGCTGCAGCTTACTTGTCGTGTTTGGTGGCAGAAACATCACAGTTACATTTGGAAGAGTCATGCCATCGGTAGAATGCGACAAACAATTGTCCAACATTAACAATACGTGGCGGTTTTTGCAAGCCATTCTGCGCTGAAACACAAACAGCCACTCGCGAAAAATTTTCGTGGTCACCCACGCTTCTTACTGAATGTGTAAGTGGCACTCATTGCCGCGATTGAGCGTTCCTTTCCCTTGAAACATCTAGGCTTTTCACTTTTTTCCCACAATCAGTGGCTTCATTTTGTCAGAGCCGTCCATATTTACACACAATGCTGCAGTCAGTCTTTCTTTACTCTTTTGTCCCCCATGGCACTTCTCGCCGCGTAACGCTAGCGTACGATTTGGCAACGTGTTGAAAAAAATACCAGTTTCATCCATGTTGTAAATATCACAGGGCGCATATTTTTCTAGCGTCGGCTTTACACTTTGCATCCACGCCTCGATTGCATTGGCGTCTACTTTTTGCGACTCTCCACACACTGCTAGAGACACAATATCAAATCTCTTCTGGAAACGCCACAACCAGCCACTTGAACAACTGAATCCCTCAATTCCCATTTGCAAGGCTATTTTATCTGCCTTCTGTTGTAAAACAGGACCAGATAGTGGAAAATTATTCGCTGCGAGCACGAGTAAAATATTCAAATAACTTATCCTCGAGTTCCACATACTTTGCCGTACGAAGTCGTTTATTAAAAGGCAACGTCCACCAGACACTGCATCTTCGATTTTCTCGCGATTTTTTATAATCGTCGACAATGTGGACGCCGGTATGCCGAATTTCTTAGCTATATCTCCCTTGGATAGTTGCTTTTTGTCGACTTCTTTCAGCATTTCTAGCTTCTTCGCAATTGTAGTTTCATTGTATTTTCTCTTCATCATGGTCACAATTCACAACAAACACTCGCAAAACACGCAGTCGGCTAACAACGGAACAAACACTTGGCGATGCAACTGTCGTGAAAGCTTGAGACGTACTGTGCAATGCCACGGGCGCGTCGCCTAGGTGTTGATGTCGCCAGGCTGCAGTAGCTGCCGGCCGGCCCAGTCACGTGGTGCGTGCGCATCTCCTTTGTCGTCGCTGCAGCTAGCCACCGGTTTGTTTTCGTGCGGCGAACTACAGACCGTTCAAAACACATTTTCCGAATTCGAACATCGGAAAAATTCTCGGAAAAGTTCTTCGAATTAACCACACTATTTCACACGTAAATTGACCGTAAAGGCCAAGATATTCTTTCGAATTACGAAATAAACCGAATCTAATATACTGTTAAATCCTATACTGACCGTCGGGACCGATGTTTTCGTTCGAAATAAAGCATTTTTCAAAGTAACCGAGTTGGAAGTAACGAGGGTTTACTGTAGTTTTTAAAACAATTTTTACAAAATTACTGCAACCATTGTTACAATAAAATCAAATAGGCCTATTAATGTTTAACTTTGTACATGACTCGAATGTCACGGCTTTCTAGGAACAGTTTAATGAATAGATTACAGAAAGATAGACCTTACTTGATAGCTGTCACTTGCTTTCGTTTGTCCGAAATAATCTGATCACCGCCGTCTGTATGTATGAAAAGGTTGTACCACTATATACATCCAGACGGCGGTGAATCTGATGTTTGTCCGAAATTTTATTGTTGTAACGCAACAATCGATAGCCAAAAATAGAACCGGGTCCTATCCTTTTAGCGTTCCTACGACCAGCTGGAGTTCATTACCATTACCCGAGAGCTATAGAGCCGGTACAAGACGAACACGTCTGGGGTGGAAGACTACGTAATAGAAAAATGTCTGGCAAATGACAATCTGGTAGTGGAATTTAGAAAGCTTATTGTCAGCATTGTCAGCGGTGAAAAATTTAAAAATCGAGCTATGGTTCCTATCAAATTGAAACGTCATTTATCAACTAAACATAGTCAACAATTGACATAAAATTGCTGATTTTGTAAAGTAAATATAATATTGTTCACCAGACCAGCTAAACTACTACTTGGTTGAAGGGGGTGCCTTGAGTTGAAGAAGGTAGGAACCACTGCCCTACACCATCCAGGGACACAACACCTGCCAAACCAGCAACATTGTCTACCAGTTGAGGTGCAGTAGATGCCCGGCAGAAAACATAGGCCTCACTCTTGGGCTAGTCATCTCACATCTTTATGAAGAAAGCCAGCGGTATAGCAGAGGTCGATTAACCGCTTCCCACTCGAACATAGAAGTTAAGCAGAATCGGGCGTGGTCAGGGGTAGAGTGGGTGACCGCTATACCCTGAACCTCACGTATACCGCTGGTTAGAGCAGATGGAGGGTTCGAGAGCTAGTGTAACGGGTTCGTTCTCCTCGACGTCTGCTCGGCAGTCCGGGCTAGTGGAGGAACCTATATGCCTGTCAAGGTTACACCGTCCTTTCGGATAGGACATTAAGCCGTTGGTCCCCCTGGGACTTTTTGAAAGGAGTAGGCTACGTGCCGGTACCGGGTTTCCCCTCCTCCCTAGTCATCTTTCATCATTATCTATCTCCACTCATCGTCTCGAATAGCCAAAGTGCATTAATACTAGGAAAACGCTAAAGTCCCGCCGCGTTGATGGATGAGCTTTTTTAAAGGTTTTAGTTTGCGTGGGATATCTTTACTTTTGCAAGTGCTTTGTTTTGCTGCCTACGCATTGAAGGTGAATGTTGTCAAGTTTCTTTTGTTTCTTGTCAATTGGTATTATTTACCGTAAAAAACTTGTATTAAAAGCTTTATTTCTATGGATTCTGGCTAAATTTTTCCACTTTTTCTTTCAAAAGGTACTACATAACCATAACCTTAATGTTCATGTATAATATGAACGTTGTAGCCCCACCCGTTTGGTCAGAATTGGCCCAAATGGCACGAAAATATCGCACAAAAAGTCAAAAAACGTATATTAAAAGCTTTATTTCTCTCGATTCTGGCTAACTTTTTCAACTTTTTCTTTCAGAAAGCAATACATCACCATTACCTTAATGTCCATGTGAAATATGAACGTTGTAGCCCCACCCGTTTGGTCAGAATTGGCCCAAATAGCACGAAAATATCGCACTAAAAATCGAAAAAAATCGTAAAAGTACGATATTCATGAGAAATATTTCTTCAATTGTACCCAAAAACGTGGCAAGTCTAAGTTCAGAGAAAACGAAGGTCGTGTCAAATTTTCATCAAGATCGCATATGCCGTTTGCCCGGTAGAGAGCAAACAAACAGCCGAAAAAAAAAAAAAAAAAAAAAACAAAAAAAAACAAACAAAACAAAACAACGGAGCTAAATTTTTTGGGGGGTCGGTGAAATTGAAGTCTTCGCTTCGCTCATCCAATGAGACGTTAAGCAATATCCAATCAATCAATTCAAATTCAGAGTTGTTCTGAATCGGCCTTGTTGATTCTGGCGTTGATCCGCGGGTGTTCGCACTGTCCATACCACTGATTGCTATATTTCCTATTAAAAATATCGATCTTTGGTTGGTTGTCGCTCACTCGTCGAATGCGTCGGGGCCAACAGGGTTGGCTTTGATTGTAAGTCCCCCACTGAAAATCAGTTATATAACTGAGTGGGTAGACTCTAAATACAATTTATTTATTTATTTAACCATCTTTTTGAAGAAGAATAGTTGTCCCGTGATTACTGAGAAATAGTTCCATTCCTTCATGAGGGGTTATTTGTTTTGTATTTGTTTGTTGGCAACAGATTGAATTACCTCCGGCTCTGGATCCGTTGACGGTTGGCGACCCGTAGACGCCTCCTGGCCAATCAGTGGTGACGGAATATTGGTGGTGGCGGTACTTTGGCTCCGAGTACATTATCACGGAGGAGCCCTTAGGAGCGAAGCCGTACTGATGGGACAGAGAGATATACATAGTATTACTTGGGATGCGCACAATAATCAATATTATCGATCAATATACAATAATGGATATAATTGTTATCATTGATAAACAAAAATTCATTATCGATTATCGAAATATCAAATAATTGGTCAATAGTGGCACAAACCAAAACTCCAAAGACGGAGATTGTCTCACGTTGTGCCATGCACTGGCTGGGCTGATGGTGTCACACTCGAGATTCATGTTTGGAAATGATGAGCTGCTATCATATAATAATGAAGCCAAACACATTACATCGAAAACAGGGAGACAGCAAACGGAAAACGATTGTATTGTTTTTGACACACTTGCCACACTTGAGGGTCCACTTGTAGGTCTAAACAGGCTTTGCCGGTGATATCGATATTATCATAATATCGATTCGATAATGACATGACCATTTAAAAAATTATCGATGTGTATCCCTAAGTATTACTCATTATTTAAAAAAAAAAAATTTACAGGAATAAAACAGTTTTGTATGGGAAGGTCAAATATTTACATTGTTACATTTAAAATATACAGTTTTATACCATATCATGGAATTTTTAAGATGTAGGTATCAATTTATCTTCCTCCATAATGCTATCAGTATCAGGTAATGTATTCCACTCAGATATTGTTACCAGTATGAATATAAATCAAATTTTTCCCTTATCTTTTAAATATCCATTGGCAATTATAACCCATCCCTAGAGATGTGCAAAAATGTTTTTTTAAAGTTTGAAAATTCGCGCCTTTAAAATAAAAATTCGCGATTTATCGCGATTTACCAAAAACACAATTTTACTCATGCACAACTTTTAAAAAAAATCCAAGTTTCAGGATAATTTGATTCATTTTAATGATAAAAAGAAAAACAAGCTCATGAGAGTGAAGTTCAGAATCAGTTTTAATTTTAAGCTCAATTTCAGCCTTCAGTTTTCAAAGTGTCCAACAGTTTTTACCAGAATTAATTTCGTCTACCCGGCACCTCCACCAAATTTACGAAACTATGCATTTTTTATGTAGGCCTAATGTCTTTTGATATGGATATGAAGTATTTTGAGCTTACTCTCGTTCAAACGATTATTACGATCTCACAATCGCGTTGTATGACTCGGCACCACCACCATATGTACCAGCCAGTGTTAATTTAATTTCGACTTCGACCCGGCACCTCCACCAAAACTTTGAAATTTTTTATTTTTTAGAATTTCGTGACCTAATTCGCATTTAAGGACACAATTGCCAATTTCGCCACTAGTTCGCGGTATCAACTAAAATTTCGCGAATTGGAAATTGGTACCATTCAATCACAATAATTCATGAGATTCATGTGCAAACTGAATTTGAAGGGATTATTGCAACTTTAAAAAAAATTCGCGAATTTCGTTGTCACCATTTTTGCACATCTCTACCCATCCCCTCCTTTACAAATCTCCTTTTTTAAGACTCCTTTATTTCTCCATCTCTGGAGATTTCTCCCCCCCCCCCCCCCCCCCAGAACACACCACACTCAGGACGACAAGCGAAACTCCCTAGTTGGCGGAGGCACCCATTTATGATGAAAACTTATAACACTAAAGTCAGGGTTGCCACCAAGAAAAAATAAAAATCCTGTTTGAGCAAATCAAAAATCCTTAGAAATCCTTAAATGAAACACCCATTTCCCTGAAAATCCTTTTAATGCCAAAATGTACCAATTTTGGGCAATTGTTGTGAAACAAAATGGGGGAAAAAATGAAAAAAATGAAAAAATAAAAGAGTAGGCCTATTTTTAATGACTTTAATGACTAAGACAGGGTTGATAAGGTATCACCATAAATGCATTTAACGATTTTTACGATCTCACAATCACGTTTTATGACCCGGCACCTTCACCATGTACCAGCCAGGATTAATTTAATTTTGACTACCCACCCGGCACCTCCACCAAAATTACGAAATTTTGCATTTTTTGTGTAAATTTTGGTATTTCAATGTCAAAAATATTTCCACTTATCGACATCGCATTGAATCGATTTTTTGCCCAGCCCTAGTTAGAAACAGCGTAGGCCTAAGACTTTTTTTTTAAATCCGTAAATTGAAATAAAAACTCGCCGATCCGTTATGCACCCTCAAAATCCGTTAAAACAAACTATACAATACTAAAATAGAAGTTTTAATTCATTTCACCACAACCTCACCATTACCGGCTAAGGCTGGGTGTCGCCCGTTCTACGGCCAAAACACATTCCACGGTATTACTTGTTTTCGGGCATTAAATCAATTGTTACACATTTTTTGGATGAGCGTAGCGAGCGAAGCGAAGATTCCATTTCACTACACTGGAGAAAAAAATCCGGAATGTTTTTTTTTTTTTTTTTTTTTTCTGTATTTTTGTCTGTCTGTTAACACGATTCCGGCTAAACCGATACTCCAATTGCGATGAAATTTTATGGAGGCCTTCAAAATCTCTGAACTAAGAACTGCCACGTTTTTGAGCGCAATCGAAAAATTATTTCTCATGAAAATCGCAATTTTACGATTTTTTTTTATTTTTAAAAATTCTTCGCTTATAACTCCTACATGCTTTATCCGATTGTAATGATTTTTTCACAGAACCTTAATTTTATGAATTAACATAATAGTGTAAAATTTGTGCGCAATCGAATAATTATTTCTTATGAAAATTTCAATTTTACGATTTTTTCCTTTTTTAAAATTACGATTAATTAAAAAAAAATAAGTTAATTTTTTATTTAATTTGATTTAGTTTAAAAAAAATTTCAACAAAGTTCTGATTTTTTCACAGAACAACAGAAAATCCGCAAAACACATGGCAGCTCAATTCACCAATTACGCTCATCCAACAATGCGGCGGGACTTAAGCGTTTTCCTAGTAAGATAATATGGCATTACCCCGAGAATGTTCTGCTCTTTCTCGTGAACTAAATAGTTTGTGTGTAAAACGTTTATACTAGGAAAACGCTTAAGTCCCGCCGCGTTGTTGGATGAGCGTAATTGGTGCATTGAGCTGCCATGTGTTATGCGGATTTTCTGTTGTTCTGTAAAAAAATTATTACTAAGTTCAAGATTTTTTTTAAATAAAATAAAATAAAACATGGAGAGGTAGTGACTAACCGAGTAGAAGCTATCTGCTGTGAGATATATTTTTAACTTGTGTTTGAAGGAGGTCTGGGTGGGGGAGGTTTTGATCTCAACACATGATTGACATACCTTGTGAGTGTCTGCGGAGATGCTAGTTACTCCTGGCACAGCGAAGTCAAACGGTGGCAGAGGGAACCCGGCCTTCTCCATGAAAGCCACTACGAACCCTCCCAGACAGGCGTCAACATGTACGGGCACGTTATATCGCAGACCGAGCGCGGCTATCGCCTGAATGTCGTCCTTGGTTCCATACGGGTAGTTGGGCATGGAGCCTACGAGCTGCGGGCAAGGTTGTAGTTATTATAATAATTATAAGCTCTAGAATTAAATATACATAATTATTATTATTTCCGGCTTGCAACCGGTCACGACGTCTTGCAACACCACCTGCACCGCATTAACATTACCAACGAACCGGCCACCTGTAAAGTTTGTAATTTAGAAGACCAAGACAGAGCGCATCTCTTTAGATGCGCCGCCCTCAAGAGTGACATTGACTCCCTGCCCGATGAACTGAGCAGGATAGAAAAGGAGGCAGACTTATATTGAATAGCAAGACAGAAGAATGGCTAAAGAAGCCAACTTTGCAAAAAAATAAAATATATACATATATGTGTAATGTTCTTACTTATATAACATAAAGGCCAAACCCTCTTAAGTCTGGCCACAAAAAGGGTAAGGCAATAAAAAATTATTGTCATCAAAATGTAAAAATTGAACCCAAATAAATATTCTATTCTATTCTATTAGCTCGTTCACACAGCTACTAGTTACCCTCTCTTACAACAGTGGTTGTAAGACATACATACTTGTTGATAATTGATTACGAGATGTATTCTTCTTTTGACAATTAACTGTCAATTGAATCTCTAAGGAAATGTGAGAAGAGTGGTCCCCACATAAACACAATAATAAGCCTAGGCTACACAAAGAGGCAAATAGGTGGCACGGCACTGTGTGTTATATATGGGGCCTCACTCTAATCTTGCTTCCAGATATCTGTAGGGCCTATGCTGTCATAATGTCGCTACCTTACATATTGTACTATTAATAAATAACACACACAAATAATAATAAATGTACATGAAGTAAGAGACAAGTGCATAGAATATACAACATTCACCAAACATAAAGTAGTAGGCCAACAGAAAGAGTCATTTACTTATAACTATGTTAAGAGGACTACAAATCACCTAGAGAATGCGCCAGTAGTATCTCCAACATGGCCCCCTAAAGAGGATGAGTGTTGTTGTATAAACATAAAATTACTGGCAAAAACTCACAGAAATAACACTTTAACTGTCAAACTGATAGTTTTATCCTCTTTGGAGAATTTATAGCTTTTCACCACTAGACGGGACATGAGAAGATGGAGCGCTCTATTGTATAGGGGTGTGCGGGTACCCGAAATTTCGGGTCGGTTCGGGTATTTAGTACCCGAACCGAAGCGCGACAATTTGGAACCGACTTCGGTTCGGTTCCGGGTATTTGAATCGCGCGCGCAAGTCACGACTTCTCGCCAGTAGAAGGTTTTCAACTTGAACAGTCAGCCGGTCCAGGTGGATCGAGCGCGCACTTGGTTCGGCGCATGTCCCCTCTCGCCCCTCAGTCGACCTTCCCCACCCTCCCCACCCGTGAACAGTCAGCTGTGAAGTGGATCGTACGCGCATCGATGTGCGCACGCCCCGGCCCGCCTCTCAGCCAGCCGGCCTTGGCTATGACGAGTTACATCGCCCCGCAGCTATCTCTCTCGCACTCATTACGCTTATGGGCTAACACACGATGCAGCAACGGCGCTGGACTTTTATAGATATTTTAGTCCTGTTACGTAAATATTTTGTGTTATCATTCATAATCAAGTAATACACGTAAAGACTTCCATTATTTGTCAATTTTGTAGATATTTGTATGTTTTTACATAGGCCTGTTCAGTTGTCAAGTGGATAATCTCAGTAATCCATAAATTAACATTTTATTCATATTTTGATAGAACCGAAACCGGAACCGAACCGGAACCGAAAAATCGGGTACTTTACTACCCGGAACCGGAACCGAAACCAAAACCTGGAACCGCACATCCCTACTATTGTACACTGTTAAGATTTCAAACCGAGTATACAAATTTTAGAATTCTTTAATTAATTTCACAAATAGGCCTTATTTAGGAAGCAACCCTAAAGTTTCTTACAAGAATATCTCAAAATAAACCAAAATAGGGCTACAATTAAAATATTTCAAAAAACTTGTCCAAAACATCACCATAACTCATGATTACACTATAGACGTATTGAGAGAACTATAATTCATTTATAGTTGTAATGGCATGGGCAGGTAAAATTCATTAAAATAATAATATGGCAATGGTCAAACTAATCTTCCACCAGAGCGCAGAACGATTGGGGTTTGGTCACAGTTGTCTGGACGTTGATAAAATAGGATTTTTTACAACATTTTGATGGCAGTGCATTATTGTAGTGGTGGGTGACAGATTTCACCACCAGAGCGCAGAACGGTTGTAAATTCCACTGGAAAAGAAAAGTCCTGTGACCAAACCCCGATCATGCGATCCTGGCGGAGAATCTGGGCGAACCAGCTTGGCATTGCCCTATAGGGGGACGTGGAAAATGTCGAAGACAAAATATACATGAGCATACTATTTCATAGTGATGTGAGTAGGTAAATTTACCGAGCATGTCGGTAAAATGGTAAAATTTTCCATAATTATATACTAAAGACTAATAAGAACCTACACAACAAGAATGCAGTGGAAATAAGTCAATAACACTTTAAAAAATTCAACCAATAAATCTGAAAAGAGCTTTTCTGTAGCTAGACATACTCCACTCTATTTCATTAGCTGAGTAGGCTAAATCATTCATTCGAATCTAATTAATATTTTTATTTAATTAATTTATTTAACTATACAAAGATGATTAAATAATTCCATTATTGTTTAGTTTGTACTTTGTATGGAACAGTAAATAAATATAAGGTTGAATATATCGTACATGCTCTTTTAATTGATATACACCTTCCTCATCACAAAAACTATTTATGTCTTTGCCAATATGCTTAGGGCTAATATGACCAACAAAAAATTTTACCAATTTCACAATTTTTGGTAAATTTACATCACTAAACTATTTTAATTGTTTTGCAAGGGATATTAAATAAATAAATAAATAAATAAATAAATAAATCTAAATAAAATAAATAAATAAATAAATAAATAATAAATAAATAAATAAATAAATAAACAAATAATTTTTTTTAAATACAATTTTAAAAAATTAATACATTTTTATAAAATACGATATTGTTCTCACCATGCACGTGCTCCTGCCTATCGCCCTGCGCATGGCGTCGAGGTCCACCTCTCTCGTGACGGGGTCGACCGGGATGTGCGCTATCTTCATGCCGAGGTAGAGCGCGGCCTTGTCGAACGCGGGGTGCGCCGTCACGGGAAGGACGATCTCGGGCCTGCGTACGCCCCGCTCAGTACGCGCGTAGTCTCTGTACGCCTTGCACGCCATCATGATGGACTCTGTACCCCCGGAGGTCATCTAGAACATTCATACGTTATCTTACTTGCCAAGTGAAATGATGATAGATCTGGGATGGGAATCATTACATGAGCGTAGAATAAATGCTAAACTGTGTGCTTTTTACAAAGTATTTACAGGTCAACCGGCTTGGGATGACCTAAATAAAAAGATTATTTTTGCACCATTTAGAGGTAGAAAAGATCATAGTATGAAGATATTTTTTCACAAATGTAACACGGATGTAGGTAAACACTCCTTTCTTGGTTCTGTGACAAAGAGTTGGAATGGTTTGGATGAAAGAGTTGTAAATCCATTGCCTAGAAATGTCTCTGAATTCAAAGAGCGCATAAGAAAATATCAAGGTTGTTGTTGACTCTTGTCAGTGCCCTGCACTTGTGCATAATATGTGGTTATTGTTGTAAATGTTTGGTAACCGAGTTGATGAACTCAAAACTGAACTTAATAAATTTAAATTTAATCTAATCTAACCCTTTATATTAGGGTTGGTATACGTATGTATAAAAGTTTACCACCACTTTTCAAAATCTACACAATTAAATCTGCAAGTTTAGGCCTGTCGTACTTTTAACCCGGGTAAAAAGATGCTTTGTTTTGTTCGGAATTGGTAGAATTTTTCCTTATTAAATTCTGTAATGACAAGAAAGACTTTTGGAATGGTTCAAAAATCCAATTGTGTATAAAAACTAAAAACACTAAAAATTAACAAATTTCCGGGATGTCCCGGATATTTTGTTTGCCTGAAGAAGATTCAATTTAAACATGTAAAAAAAAAAAAATGGGAAAAAAAATGAAAAATTGCAACAAAATAACTAATTTTTGAAAATAAAATCAAATTTTGGATTTTTTTAAAACTTTGATGTCAATTGTAAAACAAAATCGGCATTTTATTCCTAAAAGATCAAGGAAAAAAATCTAAAATAATTCTAAAATTCTTTTAAAAAATCACGAATTTTACATTGTTAAGGTAGAAAGCAAAATTTTGGGTCCAAGCCTCTTGCCCTAAAAAAGGGTTAATTGATGGAAATAATCAACTAATTAGATACAAATCTCAAATCAAGACGTTTTAAAATCAAACCAACTTACAAATTAAAAAAGATGTGATTTTTTTAATGATTGGAATTGTTTTAAAATATAAATTGTTATAACCTGTGTATAAAAATTGCTGATACTATTCAAATTGTACTTTAAGAAGCATTTTTAAAGACATTTTATACTACGTTGTATGCCAACTTTGAAATAAATAGTAAGAACACAGTCAGGTACTCTTTACATTAGTGTGTACATAATCAATATTTGATTGTGATATTTCAACTAATATTAGTATCTTATTTTCATTTATAATAATAGGCTTTTAGAGTACTGAAGTTAAAATACCCAGACAGTTTCACTAGATCGTTGGTCTTGTGGTTAGCATCTCTGCTTCCAAAGCAGAAGGTCCAGGGTTCGATTCCCGCTAAAGTCAGAAGTTTTCTAACTTCTGTTGGACCTAAGTCCATCAGTTCTTGTCTTAGGTTGGAAAGGTTTGGAGCCGTACTAGCAACGAGGCACATAATAAATTCAAAGTTGTTCTGAATCGCCCTTGTTGATTCTGGCGTTGATCCGCGGGTGTTGCTATATTTCCTATGAAAAATATTGATCTCTGGTTGGTTATCGCTCACTCGTCGATTGCGTCGGGGCCTACAGGGTTGGCTTGGTCGCTTTGGTTTACTGTCCCCCACTGAAAATCAGTTATATGACTGAGTGGGTAGACTCTTAAGTCTAAATACATAATATGTATTTATTTTATTTATAACCTCCAGGAAGCTACAGTTGGACAATCTTTGTGACTGTTTCCTTCAGAATAGTGATGACATCGGGTATTCGGAAACCGGTTCGTCTTTTCACAGCGGTTCTATTAATTTTTAATTTTTAATTTTTTAAACAGTAAATTTGTCATAAAAAATTGATAATTTAAATTTAAAATTGCATTTCTTTTTTGGTACGTAACTAAGTATCAGCACTTCTTTTCTCACAGATTGTGAAGTTATTCAGCTACCGGTATGCTAGGCCCATCCCACTCCATATCGCTCAATAGGCTACGCGTGTTGAAGGACGCACGCATTGTTTGAACTTTAAAGGGCACTTTTGAGCAGGGTTGGGTCAGTAGAATATTACGCGTAGAAAATGCGTAATCTACGCGTATATTCTACTGTAGAGTATGTAATGTAGAATATTCCAATATTCTACATATTCTACATGTAGAAAATAATTTTTTTCATTTACAGCTAATAAATGATCCGAGGAAGATTTTTTAATTA
Organism: Sweltsa coloradensis; assembly: GCA_024449915.1. Lineage (NCBI taxonomy): Eukaryota > Metazoa > Arthropoda > Insecta > Plecoptera > Chloroperlidae > Sweltsa > Sweltsa coloradensis. The sequence continues at coordinate 23,741 of JAMZAV010006433.1, forward strand.
TTTATTAACACAGTAACTTGTTGTTTTCTTGACTAATTTGAAGCCTGTCACTCGGTACTTCCACTTGCAATGCTGTGGCCTACCTGCCATTTTAAAAACTGAGGAGGAAATAAGTTAAAGCAAACTTCCTGATTGGTTATGGGATTTATGACTTAATAACCACTGATTGGCTATTGTGGTAGAAAATTTCAATTATTTGTACTAGGTAATCATTGCTAACATTCAATAGGTCAAGTAGGCCTATCCACTCTGAATATCATTGGCTCATACAACTCAAAATTATGCAACTTGAAATTATATTATTAATTAGGTACTAATTAGGGTAGGCCTTTTATTTATTTTTTTATGTTTTTATTATTAGGGCCTCATACAAATTAAATGATTTCTTTACAAGATATCACCCATTTAAAGTATTAAAATAATAGGTAAGCCTAACAAAGGTGTGAAGGATGTCTGCTCCATACTTAATTTTTGTTTTAAACATTTTCTTGCATATTTAAACAAAAGTTAACAAATAAATTAATATTCTTCATATTCTACATAATATTCTACATAATCTACATATTCTACACTATTTTCTACGCGTAAGTAGAATAACAATATTCTACGTGTAATGAAACAACCCTGCTTTTGAGTTTTGACCTGCTGATTGTAAATTATATCAATAAAAATTAATTTTAAAATTTAAAAAATTTAAAAAAAATATATATATATTTTTAAAAGAACCGGTTCCAAACTGGTTCCGGAGTGCAGGAACCGGTACCAACTTTTTGGACTCGATGTCATCACTACTTCAGAATACTTTACTGACACATTGCTAATATAACAAGTGCGAAATGTAAGTAGGGTTACCAATGAATGCCTGATAAGGTATCTTGCAAGGTCAAGCACGTTGTTGGCCTAATGTTTCTAGTATCTACAACACACTCACTTGTCACTCAGCCGGGCTCTTGACACGAGTTGATTGATGCAAAACAAGACAATCAAGGGCAGATAAAGAAACACCGGGATTGCAATTGTCATCTGATGACTTGCTTTCGTTTAGGATTTTTTGTTTAAAATTAAAATTAAAAATTATGTTCTATGTATTTGATTTCAATCATGTTTTTAATAATTATCCTAAACTATTGTTAGTTTTGTCACTTTTTTCTCTGGTTTGATGAATACAATATTTATAATTATGCACTGTCAATGGGTTGTTATTTGGAGAAGGGTAAAAACAACAGACCTGTAAATGTTTCTTTAAATGTTTAAAGGGGTATTTACCAACTTCAATAAAAAAATATATTTCATTCAGGCTAACTAGTTATGAATTTAGAAATTAGGCCCAACAGAAAAGTCATTGTGTCCACTATGACCCGATTTTTTTTTCAAACTTGGTATTTTTTGGGCTAGGTCCTATCGGCAAAAATCTCCCATAAGAAATAACATGGGGACGATTTTTATGCGCTGTGACCTTGGAGGATTATGATTCAAAAAAATATTGGCGTTTATTGACGACGTTGACGTGCTCAACAGACTTTTCTGTAAATCCTCTATATTTTGTTTTCTTATTTGGGCAAGTGGTTCGGTCAAAATATGCTGATTACCAAGAAGGGGTGTGATTTTGGAATGATTATTTTTGCGTGTTGGAGAGTACCTATATATTTGTGCACAGTTTCAAGACACAATGTTATAAAGGGCCATTTAAGATTAGTTTGATGCTCTAGTATCTATGTAGAACAAAAAAGAAGCAAATTAAAGCCTTTTCAAGAAATTTCCTAAAACGCCAATTTTTGCAAATTTCTGGTCCAATTTTTTTTAAATTCGTGTAAAATCACAGTTTAAATATATAATTTTTTAAAGTCATTTAAGTGAAGTATTAGCCAGTGCTATAGATTATGTGGTAAAAGATATTTTTAAGGTTTCTTAAATGTTTAGGGTATTAAATGAAATAAGGCAGACTTATTAGACCTAGAACACATTTTGACTAGATATTGAAAATTGAATCACCAAGTACATTGTTCTCCTCTCATAGCTACAATTAATGAGCATACGTTTATAATTTTGTTTCATAATAAGATGCCTTCCACATCTCATTGTGCATCATATTTGACTGGGAATAAATCTGCATAAGAACAAGTCTCTCGAAAGCTAATCGGCCATTAGCAAGTCGTGTTTTTTCCTCGGCTTGACGTGATCGAGTGTTACCCAACTGGTTTGTAATGCACCATTGTGTTGTGGTGACCTTGTACGGCAACTAGACCCCGGCGTCAATACGACACTAGACGTAAAGAAACACGAACCACTTACAGAACAAAATAAAGATAACAGAATCCATGTACAACAGCTAGAGAAGTGTTTTTAGAAACGATTTTTACTTACAAAATAAAAAATATTAATAAGCAGGGCAAAGGGCCTATTGAAATATTGAATAAACAAATTGATAAATCATATTTTGGAACAGATCAACATTAAGATATTATTATTACATAAGAACTTGGGTGTGACTCGGATCTGATTTGATCTCAAATGTAAAAAAAACAAAACAAAAAAACATTCATTTTATTTCAATCTCATTTTCTAGGCATTTCCTTTATTTCCATAATAAATTTTAATTGCAAGTCTGATTTCACCTTTAGTGGATATAGTGGGTCACATGGAACTTCTAATAATAGTCTAGACACCGTGTAAGTTAGCCTACGTACCGTTCCACAGGCGTCCCGTCCCCCGTGAAAGAGGTTCGCCGTCATCCTGACAACCTCCGCCTCCATCTTGCAAACCCCCGGGAAGATGTCCGGATGAAGCGGGTTCGTGTAGGACGCCAGGCCGTAGACCTTGGTCAGGAGAGCGATCAGGTCGGGGTCAAAGTTGTAGACCGCTCCGGACACGAAGCCTGGCGACAGATACTTGCGGGTTCAGATACTTACGGGTACAGATACTTGAGGGTCAGATACTTGCGGGTACAGATACTTGCGGTACAGATACTTGCGGGTACAGATATTGCGGGTACAGATACTTGTGGGTACAGATAGGGTACAGATAATGGCGGGTACAGATACTTGCGGGGACAGATACTTGCGGATACAGATACTTATTTTATGATTTGACTTTTAACTGCAAATATCTAATGTAAAAAGACCAATACAACCAGGTCACAAAAAACGGGTTTTTGTAGCAATCTTAATTTCCTCATGAGAAACTAAAAAGTTATGTGAAGGAGAACTTGAATTAGTTGAAACAACAAAGTTATTTAATAACGCATTGAATTTTTTGGACTGTTCACTGCACTTGTAAATTAAAGAAAAACAGGCTAGAATGAAACAATATTTTATTTTATTATTTACAAGTGCATTGGACAATGGACTGTCTAAAAACTCATAACATTATCAGCACCACGTTCTCTAGAAGTGTCATCACTATAAAGTAATTTAACTTGAGAAAGTTTGTTATGTAGGAGAAGTTTCCCAATTAAGGCTGTCAGTTGAACATTACATTGCCTTGTAAACAAGAATAAGATTTCAGTCAATGGATTTTCGGTAGGGGTAAGGACAAGGTAGCCAACGTAGGTTCTAACTGAATGTTGTTCAAAGATACAACTACATACATAGCCTACACGGAATGTGGTGACATGCAGGAAGTTATTTATTGGTGCAGCCGTGAGCAATCTCATGTACGCAACAATTAACAACAGGTGTTAGTAATCACAGGTGCCGAGCATGTTTACCAAGAACAGCAAGGTTATTGCATCACTAGCAGTGTTGAGATTACGAGCATAAAGGTAATAAACTACCATACATATGAATGTGTGTGGCTTGCCAGATATAACTTTAAAATACTAATAATAATACTGTAGGCCTACCTTATAATACATTTTTTATAAAACTCAATATTAAATTAAATCATTAATAAAATAATTAATTAATTATCAATTTTAAAATAGACCTACATGCAGTTATGTATGTAGCCTACTTAAGGTACCCTGTAAATCAATTCAATTGTTATTAGGCCCTCCTGAAGATATTCCTACTGTAGAGACAAGGCAAGTCAGATACCTAGAAGCACGTACTTAACAAGCCCTGGTGAAATCTATATTCTATACAGGTACGGCAACGTCAGTACAAATGCCTACGGTAGGCCTACCTATAAAATATCAAGGAGGCAAAACATGTTATTTATTTATTCATAAAATCCTTTTACATTGGTCACTCATGTGCACATCACAAGGACAAAAATCATGCATATATTAAATTTTGGACTTTTAACAAAATCAAAAATTGTAAAATACATTTTTTTATTTTTTAAAACAGATTTTTGAAAGTATGACCAAAGAGCCCTTTACTCCTACTTCCGTGACAACTGCCCGAAATTTCAACCACCTGCGGTGTCAGTCAGCCGAGCGAACAGCAATTTTCTTAAAACTCACGTACCTACATGTCCTATCCTCTTAAATAAAAAGATTTGTTTGATTTGAAAAAATAGGATATCATTAAATAAATCTCTAAATACGCAACGAACCTTGCTTCCAGTTGTAGTCCCCGGACTCAAGATGACTCTCGACCATCTTGACGATGTCCCGCGTGAGTTTGTCCCTTCTGCGGCCAGCATCGTCGTGTACGGACATGCCCCTGTTGCGCGCAATCACTTCGTGCTCAAACTCGTTGTTGATTTTAGTCATTTCTGTTTCAATCTTGTTGCGTTATGCCGGGACTTTGCGAGCCAACCGGAACACCGTCTTCTTCCCACGGGAGACTAGACCAAATTATAATAAGATCCAACTGTAGGTAGGAGTAAGAGTAAGAGTAATTTTATTTGCTTGACCAATACATAGTAGTATAAGTATATACACATTATCCTCTTATGAGAGAGATAGTAGAGTGAAGTGACTAATTTCTTAATATTAACATAGGTTAATAATAATATTAATATTAGGATGAACCCTACAAAAAATGAAATATAACTGAGCTAGGCCTCAAACTCTGTAATATAATAATTGATTGATGAATAGATAGGTAGGTATTTCTATTTAGTATTAGGCCACATTTCATGCAGAGAGATATTCATTGAGTGAGTAGATACTTTTGGATTTTAAAAAATGATTCATGCTGGACTTAAAGTTGAAATGGAGGACAGGTTCTTGTATTATTTGGTAGCTTGTTATATAGAGTTAGAGTTAGAGGCCTATAGGCCTATAGGCAACATAATATTTTCATTTAATTTTTATTAGCATTTTTACAATTCTGAATAACAACATACCTACTAATAGTACTTTAGAACATTCAATTTGTCATCAATTACCTATTAGCTATAGGCCTAGAAGCTTAAGCATAGGCCTATATCAATACACAACTAGGGTGTCCAGATTTTCAAACCAAAAAGCGGGACAAACTTTCGTGGGCTGTAGCTGGGGTCTGGGGCGAAGCCCGCCGCGAGGCCTTTTCGCCGAAAGGCGAAAAAATTTCACCATACTACAATTTTTTGTCATGTTTAACTGAAAAATGGCAACTCGGGGGATTACCTTAATGGATAATAACTATAGAAAATGTTGCTTTGCGATCGTACAAAACACACGCATTATCTCTGTTCTAACAAGTATAAGGAAGTCCTTTTAACATCGTCATTGAAAACACGTTTAGGCGGCGGCATTTTACACACTCCGCGTACGAGACGAAAAAACTATCTCGTAAAAGTGAGGCTATGAAGTAAAAATATGTCAAATCAAAATTAGCTTCCCCACCATTTAATTGCTGCTAATAATAATTAAATATTGAATTGCGAACTATATATTCTATCTGTTTGAATACAATCAGTTCTACAAATAAGCAGGCGAAGTAGGCTTGCAAGCACTCTAATTTTTTTTGATATTTTTTCCTCACGATAGCATTTACAACGATCTGAGCAAGCAAGGACCCAAGGAAGGTTTGTTTTGGGTGAATTATCAAATTAAATATTTATTGTGATACTCACAGTTATGTTTTATCATGTTGCTCGGCTGCAAAACGACAAAAACTTCGTTGGGGCTCGGGACAATTTGTGTAACTGATGCCGTCAACCAACCCCACCCCCCTCTACACTCCGCCTGCTGATGACGCATTCATTTGTGCAAAGTCAAGGCCAGCAGAAAAGTGTATACAGAATACGCGTAGTCCGTAAATTTACAGCAGACGAGCCACGAGCTACACGTGAAATCGGTATATTTACAAAAACGGGACAAAACAGCGTCCCGTGAGCAGTTGTCGGGACACCGGGACAGGTCCCTAAAAAACGGGACTGTCCCGTTTTTAACGGGACGAATGGACACCCTATACACAACAGTAAAAGTAAAATTACACATAAGGTAGTCTTAGTCCTACACATAAATTAAACTAGGAAGCTTCGCAAACGCTTTTTCAGGCGCGTTGTTGGATGAGCGTAATTCTTTAAAAACAAAAAAAGGCGTAAAATTGCGATTTTCATAAGAAATAATTACCTATTCGATTACGCTCAAATTTCACACGAATATATTAATTCATAAAATTAAGGTTCTGTGAAAAATCATTACAATCAGATAAAGCATGTAGGTGTTATAAGTCAAAGAATTTTTTTTTAAAATCGAAAAAAAAAATCGTAAAATTGCGATTTTCATGAAAAATAGTTTTTTGATTGCGCTCAAAAACGTTGGCAGTTCTAAGTTCAGAGATTTCGAAGGCCTCCAGAAAATTTCATCGCAATTGGAGTATCGGTTTAGCCGGAATCGTGTTTAACAAACAGCCAAAAATACAACAAAAAAAGAAAAAGAAAATAAAACATTCCGGATTTTTTCCTCCGGTGAAGTGAATTGGAATCTTCGCTTCGCTCGCTACGCTCATCCAATTACAATCACAGATCAGTATTCATAGTCCAAGCCGTTCCAATAAAAATTAAAACAAATTAAATTAAATTCATTAAATCGGATTGACAAAATAAATAAATAGTAAAATATTATTTTAAGTTAAACCATGTTAGACTTATGCTACATACATAGATCATAGGTGTCTCATATACATGAGCTTGGTTAAAAACTAATTATTTCATTTGTAATTATATCAGTACTTAAACAAAACAAACCAGAAGGTGATAAAAACAAAGCCATGGAGCCATGTCTTTGCTTAAGTTAAATCACTACTAAATAAATTCACTACCGGTACTAGTAGGGGTCTACATAGTATACGCGTAGTGTTATCTATTATTTTGATCTATAAGAAATCAGAGGCAAATTCCTGCGCAGTATAATAGCATTTTATCGGGGGGGGGGGGGGGGGGTTAATATCTGTTATTAGTGATCATTGATCAATACCTAAATATAAATAGAAAGCAGTTCACTAGGCTTAAGTTCAAACATAGGCCTACCTATTACAACATAGTTTTTATTACACCAATGAATATCTTGTATTGTAATTTCTAATTTTAGTACCTGTAGGCCTACCTGTGTGAAAACTTGTTATATTTTAGAAGTTTTTTTAAATATTTCAAATAGGCCTTAGGCCTACTTTACATTTTTGTACTGTATTTTGACAAATTCTTCTTACAAGCTTTGTTCAGATCTTGTGGTATACCTAAGGTGACCATATTTTGAAAGTTACAAACCGGGACAAATAATTAGTGTAAGATATGTAGGCCTACCCTACTGACAATTTCAGGGTCTGAGGCAGAGCCCCCAGCAGCAAGAGGCCAATTTTTTAAAGATATATTTGCGTCAATAGAACAGAAAACAGCTTTCTGACATAAAAATATGAACTAAATATGGGTGTAGGGCCTAAGTGTACATTTTTGTAGTCATAAAATCTTTATCTAATTGGTTCAAAAATTAAAGTACAAAATAAAGTACAAACATTCAGCAGATAATAATGTATTGATGAGGGCATCATACTAATGAAGGCCTAATCAATTAGAATTAAAATAATTGAAAATGCATTGATATGCATGGTTAAACTTGGAATAGGCCTAGGCCTACACTTTGTCTTTACAACAAAATAATTACTGTAGGCTTAGGTATGTAATTATTCAAAAACGTAGTTCAATTGTATGATCTGAAAATTTAGATTTTCCAATATCTATAAAAAAAATCAATGCAAATAATGACAGAGAAAATTAGTGGTGTGCGAGTCCTGATTTTTTTAGTTCGAGTCAAGTCCGGGTTCGTAAAATAACTCGATTTGAGAGTACAATTCGAGTCTGGGTACCTTTTTATTATTATTTCACTATTACTCTTTGACTATATTTATTATTTGTACAATTTTAATTTAATTTTTTGATGTTAGTCTGTATGTAGGCTCCAAAAGTAAAGACAGAGTAACATCTCAGGCGGTGAGTTTGATTGTGGAAGTTAAAATGTAAATTTGAGTTTAAAATATTAATATATTTTGAGTTATATATGGATTTGGGGTCAAATGTTGTGATCAATGGATGAAGATTTGTAAAAGAAGTATAGATAATTGTTATCTAAAGTTTCTAGCAATGAAGAGTTAAATAATGAGTGTTTTAAAAAAGTTTTTTTAGTGATTTTGGATAGTGAAAAAGAAAACAATTGAGAGTGGCAAGGTGTGAAGAAGTTTGAAGTGTGGAGGTCTTATCAATTTCTAGAGGAAATTGTCAAGTGAAAAAAGAAAAGGTGTGAAGAAGTTTGAAGAGTGGAGGAGGTATTCTTATCAATTCCTAGAGGAAATAGGAACTAGGCAAATTAAACCATTTATTTTAAACCTCACTTATGCATGATGGCGATGGGAAGAAGTAAAACTGTCACTGTCACTGAAGGTTTAAGTAAGGTATTAGTTAATAATAAATGTAAAATATGTGTGAGAGTGGTTGCTAACGGAATACTATGTGACTGCTGCAATAGATGGGTGCATTTTCACTGCGCAAAAGTTGAAAGTGAAGTAGCTTCCAAGTGGAATGATGACACCGCATGGGTTTGCAGGTCATGTGTGCCTGAAATGAATTGCGATTGCAATCTAGAGCCCAAGGTATCTAATGCAGACATAAATACGACGATAGTGGCTTTGCAAGACGAGGTAAGAAGCATTAGAAATATGATACAATCAACATATCTATGTATCAGAGGGGATGTAGAGGAAGCGAAAGTGGTCGTTAACGAAATGAGATATGAGGCATTATCAAAGAAGCAATCCTTATTGCAAGAGTTAGAAGAGATAAAAATCAGCTATGAAAATGAAGAAAATGATAGAGTCCAAGAAATGGAAAGCCGTTGGACCCTAATGAAGGAACAGCTTGATGAGATGACAATAAGTTTAGCAGAGACATGCAGATTGGTGCCCGACCAGGTCTCTAGTGATAAGCCTAGGCGTAGGCCTAACAAAGAATCCGGACTTGAGATGTCGCTGGTAAGATCCAACATTAATATAATAAAAGAGGACTTATTTTCTGCCGACAAATCAATATCACTAGTGCACTGTGTTGCAGAAGACATGGTAATGTCAGGGGGAATTGCCTCCCAGTTTAAACATAACTTTGGGAATGTAAAGGAGCTACTACAGCAGCAAAGAAGGTCGGTGAGGTAGCATACATTGCAGACGGCGAAAGAAAAATCTTCTACTTAATAAGTAAAGCTAGAACTAAGAAAGACAAGCCAACCCTGAAAAGCATGTATGAATGTACTACTGAATTGAGACGACACTGTATAGAGATGGGCATATCTCGCATAGCTATGCCCAGAATCGGGTGTGGGCTAGATAGATTAAAATGGCACCAGATAAAGAAGATGTTGGAAAATGTTTTCAGCAATACGGGAATAATAATCGATGTACACATATTTAGCCCTAGGTCTAATATGACCAAAGAAAAACATGACTCCTCACAATGAAAGTAATATAACGATCCTTCCAAATGAAAGTAAGCTTTCTTTAAACAATCTGAAGGTAACTGTCTTAGGAGATTCTATGTGCTTCAATGTAAAGAAAATTGTGGGCCAATATGGAGAAGACTGGGACACAGAATGCTATCCAGGGATCAGGATGGACCAGATGGCAAAGAAAATTAAAGACCGACAGATAAGTGAAGAAGAAAGACCAATATTGCAGTGGTGTATGTCGGTACAAACAGTGTACGAGGATGGAGTAAAAACTAATAACGTGATCGGAGATACATGGGACCTAATGTGTGCACTAAAAGAACATTTCCAGGCCAGAAATACTGTGGTAACTGGGATAGACATAGGTTGGACGTAAATGTGAGAAACAATAAACCGCATCAATGAGGACATTGAATGGGTAGTGGGTGAGTTCGGGTGTACTTTTATCGATCCTAACAACTGGTTGTTCAAAGACTGCTTAGGAAGAGATGGCTCCATTTCAATGCCAGGGGTCATGACATCTTGGCAAAAATGTTCATGGGAGCAGTCCGAAAAGTGAAGTCAGGTAGGGTAATAGACTGTACAACCGATAGGTATAATGTAATGATGAGATGTACTGATAATGTGGAAAATTGTGTAAATAGTGGTAGGCCTATAACATTAGTAAGTAGTGATGTCAATAAGGAGATTAATGAGGGTAATCTATCAATAGTCTGTAAGGAGGTCGGTAGGGCTACCTTCAGTGGGAAACGTTGGTCATCATTGGGAAACTTACATCTCTGAGTGGGAAACAGATACGGGCTATCAAAATACCTAATGAGTTAGAGATGAAAGAAGGGAGAAATAATAAAACTAGAAATATAAATGGAGGTGGCATCTATAACACATATTATTCATCCAATCATAAAAATAGTTCAGAAAATAATATGTCAATCATGTATCTAAACATTCAGAGTTTACATAAAAATATTGAACACCTCAGAAATATTGTAAATAATAACCGTCCAATGATAATCGGTATTGCAGAGACCCACCTAACAGAGGATATTGAGGACTGGGAGGTGACATACAAGGATATCAACTGATAAGGATAGACTCAAATAGTAGACACACTGGAGGGGTGGCCATGTATCTAAGAGAAGGGATAAAATATAAAATCATTCATACGGAGATAGTAAAAAAGAAGTGGTGGACTTTGAGTATCAAGATAATAAATTGTACTCTTCAGAATTATAATGTTACTTATGTATCACCTAAAATGAAAAAGAGTGAGGTTGTAAATAAACTAAGGGAACTGATTGAAATCACAGATGGATTAAACACAGGAAATAAGATTCTGATAAGCGGTGACTTTAATATTGACGTAAGTAAAAACAGTATATATTCAAAACAAGTAAAAAAGATGCTAGAAGAACTAAATATGATACAATTAGTTCAGGATTTCACTAGAGTAGCACGGTATACCGCTAAGGACTCTAATCTAGTTAAAATAACAAGAACCATTATTGACTATGCATTAAGTAGTTATTTTGATAAACATATTTTTAATGTGGTATTATTAGAGGATACCATCTCAGACCATAAAATAATTAATATAAATTTTAATGTGGGTAAACAAATAATTACAGGCTTAAAGAAAAGAACAAAGACTGAGGTAATCACATATACAAATTGTAAAAAACTACTACAAAATAAAGAAACTAAAACTGTTTTTGAAAGATTTGACAAACAAAAGCTGGAATGCTAATATAAATGGTAGTTTGAACAGTGATAACAATATCAATACTATACAGGGTATGATAGAAGAAATAATGAATAACATTAACAGTTCTGTAGAAAAACACACGATAACAAAGACAATAAAAATAAAAAAACATACATTTGGGAAAAAATGGTTTGATGCAGAAATAAAGAAGCTGCAACTAGAAAGAAACTAGTGTTATAGAGTAGCCAGGCGGAGTAATGACATAACGGATTGGAACAATTATAAAGAAAAGAGAAATAAGGTTTTACGTTCAATTCGCCAAAAGAAAAATTATAGTATTCTAAGAAATTGGATGAAAAGAAAGGTCAACAGAAAGAGGTGTGGAAAATATTAAAAACCTTTTATAAAAGTAAACCTAATGAATCTCAAAATGAAATACATTTTTAAAAATAAGATAGTTTCAGGGGATAAAAAATATAGCAGAAGAGTTTAATAATTACTTTACACAAAGTATAGAAGGATTAATAAAACAAATACATTGTGACATTGATAAAAATGTGGTGCTACAACATGTAAAAAGTAGTACAAACAACAAGATAGAAAAGTTTACAGAAGTAAGTGAGAAACAGGTCAAAAAATTGATAATAGAATTGAAAGACATATCACCAGGTGATGATATGATATCAGATAAAATACTAAAGTTAGTTATATGTAATAGGGATATGCTAGCTATTTTAACAAATTTTATAAATGTATCATTAAAGACAGGGGAAGTAGCAGATCGGCTAAAAACTTCAATCATTATTCCAATTCCAAAAGTGCCAAAAACATCACTTGGTGAAAACTTTCGGCCGATTAATACTCTACATGTGATAGATAAGTTGATGGAAAAGGTTGTAAAGAAGGAAATTGTAGACTTTATTGAAGAAAATGATATCTTAATCGAAGAGCAAGCAGGTTTCCGTAGCAAATATGGGTGTGAACATGCGGTACAGTATGCTAATAGATAGAGATAAGTTTTTTTAGCGTTTTAGGTTTTTGATGCAACAAAATGCTAATTTTGACGATTTAAAATGCTAATTTTACTAAAAATAATGTTTTTAATGCCTATTGAGAACTAGTTTAGTAATGTATTCTAGCGTTTTATGTGACTATATTGAATTGAAATGTTCCTACAATTCATCATTTACCAGAAGAAGTTTAAGAAACACCCTACATTTAGGGTTTTGGTGGAAAAGAAACCAATTGATGCTACAAAATGCTAAATTGTCAAAATTAATGCTAAATTTTCTAAATTTAAGTGCTAAAAAAACGTATCTCTAATAATAGATAAAGAGATAAGCATAGCAGTTTTCTTGGATCTAACCCGTGCATTTGAAACGATTGATAGAAAGATTCTTGTTGAGAAAATTGAAGAATTACGGATTTTCTGGGACTGCATTAAAATGGATAACCTCGTATTTAGAAAATAGATATCAAAAAGTAAAATACAACAAGACCTATTCTAAATCAAATGAAAAATAACAATGGTGTGCCACAAGGCTCAATTCTGGGACCACTTTTTTTCATTCTGTATATTAACGACATAAAGCATATCTTTAAGTATTGTAAAATATATCTATATGCGGATGATATTTTAATTATCTGCAGTGGACTAATTCTAGAAATAGTCTTATTGCAAATAGAAGAAGATTTACGCAGATTAGAATTATGGCTTGGGTACAACAAGATGATACCCAATGTAAAAAAATCTAAGGTTATGATAATATGCAGCCAACAAGTGAGAAGAAAAAAATCCTAACTTAAGTAAAATTGTCATAAAAATTGGAGGAGAGAAGTTGGATATTGTTAATGATTTAAAATATTTGGGCATAATTATTGACGAAAATATAACCTTTGAAAAGCATGGGCAGCAAATAATAAAGAAATTAGCCAGGAAAGTAGGACTATTTCGAAGAATGTGCGGATGTTTACCAATAAGTAGCAAGATAAACATTTGCCAAGCTATAATAACGTCACATTTTGATTATTGCAGTTCAATTCTATTTTTACTAAATAAAAATGAAATTGCAAAAATGCAAAAATTACAAAACAAAGTAATGCGAAGTATACTGTGGGTATCAAGACGAACATCTATTAAAAAGATGTGTGAAGCATTAGCTGGCTAAATGTTAAACAGAGAATTATTTTAAACACCCTAACATTTCTGTTTAAAATTTCACAAGGGATTGGGCCAGACTACTTATGTAAAAAGTTAAGAAACGAAAAAGATAACTATTATAATACAAGAAATGGGAAAAAACCTAATAGTTCAAAGAAACAACACAAAATTGGAAACAATTCTATTTTTCAAAAGGAATGAAAAATATTTAATCGGTTACCATTAGAAGTTAGAAATGTACAGGATGTGTATAAATTTAGAGCCAAGTGCTGTAAGATAGTTAAGGAATGCGGATGGAATAGGGAGGTTACTGGAACGGAGGATTTCTGGACTCAACCAGACTAATGTATATGAAAGATGTAAGACTTTATGCTCACCTTGTAAACATATTTTGTATTGTATTGTTTCTCATTATTATTATTTTGTTACTACTTACTAGTCTCAAATAATCTACAATTATTTCCTAGAATGTATCTTGTAAGTGACTGAAAAGTATGTTATATCTCATGTAAAATAATGGATGGAGATTATTGTAAGAGTTATTAGAACTCAATAATGTGATAAATTGTGCTAGCCTATATTTGTAGGCCTATGTTTCTTGATGTTTACTGGCTTACTTTATGGTTAATGGAACGGAAGATTTCTGGACTCAAACAGACTAATGTCTGAAAGATGTAAGACTTTATGCTCATCCTTGTAACCATGTATTGTATTGTTTTTCATTATTATTGTATTTTGTTACAAGTCTCAAAAAATCTATAATTTTGTCCTTGATGTATCTTATAAGTGACTGACAAGTATGTTTACATAACATGTAAATTAATGGATGGAGATTATTGCAAGAGTTAGGGCATAATAATGTGATCAATTGTACTAGCCCATATTTTGTGGGCATATGTTTCTTTATGATGGTAAATTGATTGTTTTATAATTATATACAGAATGTATTATGTATGTGATGATAATGTGTTGTATGACATGTAAAATAGCAAAAATGCTAATAAAGATATACTACTACTACTACTACTAGGCCTACTCTAATTAATTTAAAAAATATCTCTCTGGATCATTTTAATGATGGGCTAGGCTGTGACATCATTCAGTAAGTGATATTACATGAAAATGTCGATACAAACATTATAGTGACATATTTTTATTATTTATTTTAAAAAAAGTTCAGAACTTCCAAAAAGAATAAAAAAACTTATCAAAAGACTGGGGTTACTATTAAGGCTTGTCATGGTTGGTAAAGTAGAGTACAAAATAGACTAGGAAACGCTCAGTTGGACGCGTTGATAAGCGAGCACGTGCTATACCTAGACCCACATTGCACATTTTTTTTAATTTTAAAATTTGCGACGTTCGCTGTCCACAGGGCCATGTTTCCAATATTATTTATTATTGCCAAGGTATTTGGGTAAACCCGTGTGTAAACCTTTACTTTGTGGATAAAATCCACCGCCATCTAGACTCTAGAGGACCTTGACTCCTTGGGAAAACTATTTAAACTCTTTGTTGACAAATAATAGACTGCTTCCTCGAAAGTACGTATTTTGATTACTTCTAGGTGGCAGTGCATTAGAAACTTCGCGCGTCTTTTTGTTGCCATGGCAACGTTACTTTTGTTATAATGTAATTTCCATCTACACTACTTATCGGATCAAAATAAAATAACATATTCGTGACCGGACGGACATTCTAAATGATTTGGCTATCTCAGATTTTGTCGCCGTTTAGTTTGAAAAAAAAACTTTCGATTAACTTTAGTGTAACTTTGTAACTTTTTGAACGATTTTGCCACAAAACTAATGGCATTCAATCGAGAACGAAGTTTGCGGATGGTGAAAATTTCAACTCGATCCGAGCCTCCGTTCGAACGTTATGGCGAGACATACAAAAAAAAAACAAAAAAAACAGTGACTAATTTTTCCGGCAGAGTCAAATGGAAACGCTCGCTTGCTTAATAAGGTTACATTAAAGTTAATCGATTTTTTTTTTTTAGCCTAACTAAACGGCGACAAAATCTGAGGTAGCCAAATCATTTAGAATGTCCGTCCGGTCACGAATATGTCGATTTTATTTTGATCCGATAAGAAGTGTATGGAAATTACATTTCAACAAAAGTAACATTACCATGGCAACGAATAGTCCACGAAGCTGGAGCTTTTTTGGCTCATGATAGCGATTGCATGAAGATTCAGATCAGGTTGAAATTTGGACCATCAACAAATTGTATAGCACGTGCTCGCTTATCAACGCGTCCAACTGAACGTTTTCCTAGTACTAGCACACCCCTAGAGTAGGCCCTAAATGAATTATCTTCTTGGAAGTGGAAGATCTAGGCTTAAAGTCGATGCACAACAATCCATGAAGCAAGCCAATACCAATCAATCAGAAGAATCAAATAAAAAAGGTGTTCTAAGGCCTAACTAGGAAGCTTCGCAAACGCTTTTTTTAGTCGGGGTGATGGATAAGCATTTTTGAAAGTTTTTAGTTTGCGTGGGACACTTTTCCTTTGCAAGTGCTTTTGGAATGCATTGTAGGTGATTGTTGTAGGCCTAAAGTTTACTTGTTAGGCCTAATTGTTATTATAAAGCTAAAAAAACTCATATTAAAACCTTTATTCTACCTATGGATTCTGGCTAACTTTTTCAACTTTTTCTTTCAAAAAGCAATAGACCTAGGCCTACATCACCATAACCTTAATATCCATGTAAAATATGAACGTTGTAGCCCCACTCGATTGGCCAGAATCGGCACAAATGTCACGAAAATATCGCACTAAATTTTTTTTTAAATCGTACAAGTACGATATTCATGAGAAATATTTCTTCGATTGTAGGCCTACCCAAAAACGTGGCAAGTCTAAGTTCAGAGATTTTGAAGGTCCCCTGCAATTTTCATCAAGATGGCATATGCCGTTTGCCCGGTAGAGAGCAAACAAACAGAAAAAAAAACGAGCTAAATTTTTTGGGGGGTCAGTGAAATTGAAGTCTTCGCTTTGCTCATCCAATTATATTTTGTTATTCAGCCTATTTTAATTTAATTTATTTTGCATACTCTGTAAACCATCAATCAGCTGATAAAATAGTGTCAGACCAAGGACATCTTGATTCAAAATGGTTCCGGTAATGTAGCCTACAGAACAGGAACAATACGGTTACGGGTGAAGTTCCCTTTCTTGTTCCAGGAATAGGCTAACGCTTTATTGTGCATCGTGTCGTAAGTTAACACGAAATAAAAAAACTTTCTTCCCGTTCTCGTTCCCGGGCAATTGTGCATCGGCCTTTAAACCCTAGGCTTGCGTTACCGGGTCAATTACGCATTGACGTAAGGTCGACTTACAGCTCGGAAACAAGGCCCAGCAAGAGTAACAGGAATATTGACTACTATGCCTAGGCCCTATGATTATTTAACATAGGGCCTAACTGTAACGGGAAGCTATTGCTGGGCTTTTGTAAAGAGGGTCTTGTGTCCAGAAATACATCCTGGAAATACTTTCTGTGTTTGGGGATAAACTGACAACTAAAATTGGCGGCGGTGATTTTGTGCGAGTTTTTTTAAATGCATTTTTGATCTTAAAATAAATAACATTTTTTGTTTTCTTTTGGGGTTTTGTGGATCAAATTTTTGGAACATAAGTTGAAGAATGTATGTGGAGGTATGTCAATCATTATCAAAAAGTTTCTTTTAATAAATAAGTTGAAAATGAGTGAATTAAAAAAGTATTATGAGGGTTTTAGATCAATATTGGAAATAAAAAAAAAAACACCTCAGAAAAGGTGTCAAGAATTTTGAAGATTTGAGGTCTTCTCATTTCTCATTTCTATTTTCACTGTTTTTAATTTAGGCCTACTGTCTTCTTGTTTAAACTGTGTAAATCTTTTTATGGCAAAAAACCCAAGAAACAAAAATCCCCCCTGGCATCCACAAGTCGAAAGTAAAACAAAGATGACTGAGGTAAACAAGCCCTCATCTGAGTTAGGCATAGGCCTAGAAAAGAAAAATTAAGATTAAGAAAGTCAATAAAAAATGGATAAAGACAAGTGCAAATGTGGTATATGCAATAATCATGAAGATACAAATACTCAAGGTGACAAGGAAGTGACGTGGATTTTGTGTGACCAGCCCATGTGTGAAATTTGGGTTCACGCAAAATGTGCAAAAATTCAAGACGATATCATCCAATACTACAGACGCAGATGGAGCCAAAGATAAAATGGTTCGTGACAAATGTGATGAAGGTTAAAAAGTGCTTTCAATAGTAGTCAAGATGTAAAACTATGAAAAAAAAATACCAACCTAAGAGAAGAAGCAAGTAAGCTAAAAAAGACTAAAAACACAGTTAAAAAGAGAGCAGGCTTTACTACAGGCTGAAAAAATTTGGGAAAATCAAATGAAACGGAGGTTTTCAAAACTTATCTTGAAAAGGACATAGATAAAATGTTAATTCAACAATGAGCAAGCTAATGGAAGGGAAAGGAGAGATGGGCCCTTAGACATGGATCAAAGCCAAACACCCTGTCTTTCGCATGTTGAACCAAAAAAGCTATGCGAAAACTGTGAAAATTTTTATCAAAACTAAAAAACTTTGCTAAGTCAATTGCCCTTTGAAAGCATAAGTGATGTGTTTTTCCAGAAAGTGAAACATATGAACACCGAAGAGATAGCTCCTGCTATCCTGATCAAATCTAAATCTCAGGATAAGCAACATAAATTACTCCCAATGATAAAGAATGCTATAAATCCCAAGGATTTAAGGATCCAAGTTCAGTCTGTTAAAGAGGACAAAAAATGGAAATTTTGTTTGTAAGGTGTGAGGACATACAATCAATAAAATTTTTGAAACAAGAATCAACAAGCTCATTTGAGGAGGTTACACAGAGTGATGTGACGAATAAAGCAAGGCTCGAATTCTTCGTACGTAAAGACTCGGAAATTACACCATTTCCCTAAAAATGAAAAAGTTTTAATAAGTGATATAGTTCATCAAAACAAACTTGATTAACCTACCTTGCAGTGAATCTCAAAAGATGTTCAAGAAAGAACAAAACCATGGGAAAAGGAGGCACTCTAGTGGTCATTGAAAGGATATAGAATTAAAACAGTACTTAATGCAAAAAAAGCGTGCCCATATCAATTGGGGTTGGGAAAACCCCTGGAATTAAGAAAACACATCAATGTAATTTTTCTGCTACAGGTGTCAATGCTACGGTCACAAGAGCTATGAGTGTCGATCTAAATCATCAGTGTGTAAGTACTGTGGTAATTATCATAAGACTAGTGAATGTACACTACGCAATGAAGCACCATTCTGCATAAACTGCTTTAAGAGCAATGAGAGGTATAATACTCACTATGTTTTGTCAAATACCGCTCATCATCATACGTGCTCAGTTTCAATCCATTCATAAGAGAACGATGAAAGATATCCTTAGGATACGGGTAAATATAGAGTAAATAAAGTAAGATATAAATTGTGGGGGTCTGACTACCAGCATTGACGAGGTTATACAATCATCAAAGATTTTCAAACCAAGGGCCCACTTTGTGTCGTGGAAACGCCACATCACGGAAGACATTCTGACAAAAAATATCAAATTGAAGGTATAAATTTGTGCAAACAAAAATCGTCTAGCAGACATACAGGTGGATGTGGTATCTACAAAAGAAAAAGACATAAAAATCAGAAAAGTTACGGAAAAAGTCTTCGAACGCAATGCGTGGTACAATAAGCGTTTAGACTAAAGTTTCAAACAAATATCTACAATTTTGTGCTATACCACTCTCCATCCACTTCACACAGTGAATTTTTAGACAACTTTACAGATGGCTCGAAACAATAGTAGTTAAAAGAGAAGATATAGTCATCACAGGAGATTTTAATATTGATATGAACAAACATCGGTTACTCGAAAAAACTTAGAACGCGATACAATTATGTGACCTGAAAGTGGTAAATAAGTTTACAACAAGAACAACAATTAACTCTAGTACCCAAATTGATCTCATAATCAGCAATATTGTAAATATAGAAAGTAAATCAGCTGATAAGTATAAGGTTGCAGACCACGAGACGATTTCTGTACTTATTTAATGCCAAAGCAAACTTATACAAGTGATAACCAAATCAAACTACAGTGAAAGAAGTCAAACTTTATAAAAGAATGGCATATGGAATTAAACTAAAATTGTGTCAAGAAATTAAACTTAAACTTGATACACAATGTCCCAAACTACGAGCAATGCGCTTCAAACTTTATAAAGATATAAAAGACGCATTAATAGCATCTTCCAAAAAAAAATTATTAGAAAAAAGAGCAAATGAAACAAAAGCCATGATGAATAATCAAGACATTTTTGATTGTCGAAACCCAACGAAATCAACTATGGAGAAAGTGTAAATTTAGCGTTTCAATATCGGACAATGAGGAAAATCAAAGAGGGGAAAAAACAAAATTGGAGAGATTACAACAAAGCTAGAAATCAGTATACAAATTTTAGAAGAAGAATAGAGAGACAATATATGGAGGGAAAAATTGATGAATGTAAAGGAAACCCGAAACAAATGTGGCTAACTTTAAAAAAATATTAAAGCTCTAAAGATAAAGTAAAAAAAATATATTTAAAAAATGTTACTTTCGAAAACAATAGCCAATTACCACAGTGGCAAATAAACTAAATGTGTTTCAGTGAAAAGTATTCAAGAACTTGAACAGTCGATTCCAGAAGTAGGCCTAACCAAATTTTGATTTATACAAAAAAGTTAAAAAAATTAGGTACTCCAAATAGTTCATCACTTTCAGAATATAAGCTCATGACAAACAAAGACTTAAAGAGAATTGTAATAAACCTTAAGATAGCTGGTACAGGTGATGAGATATCAGTTGAAACTTTCAAGAAAATACTGCCAAGCATTGGTGAAAATGTCCTTAAAATTATTAATGCATCAATAACAACAAATAAAGTTCCATCAAGCTGGAAAAAATCAACAATAATTGGAATACCAAAGATAGATAATCCAAAAAATGCCTAAAGACATTTTGACCTATCAATATTTTACCTATTACGAGAAGATTTTAGAAATTTGGATACATGAAAAAGCTATCTGATTAGTTACTTTGAAGAAAATCTGTTACTCTATGTGAAACAATTTGGTTTTCGAAGACACGATCAACAGAAACGCGTTGCAGTGGATTTTCTCTCAATGGAGAAATGCACTTAATGATAAGAAATTGTTGTAGCCGTATCATTGGACCTACAACGTGCTTTTGAGACAGTATCAAGGCCAATCCTTATACAAAACTCAAGCACTATGGAGTTACGGGAGATGCTCTGAAAATGGCTTGAAAACTATATGCAAGACAGAACACAAGTTGTAAAAATTTATGGCAAATTATCAGACCTATACAAAAATAATATTGGGTTCAGCAGGGTTCAGTACTTGCAGCTTTGCCTATATCATTTTGTAAATGATATAGGAAATTTCGTCACAAACTGTATAGTGGTTGATGTATGCGATGATACCTTGTGTATATCATCTCTGACAAACTAAAAGAAGCAATACAAATTTAAATTATGATCTGCAAATCATCATGACATTTTTTAAAGCTAATAAATTGAAATGTCACCAGATAAAACCCAAAATTGATACGATAACTAGCTCAGCTGTAATGAGAGACCAACTACTGAAAAATAATATCGGCAAAGTAAACATCGAAGGAAAAAAAATTTTTTTTTTTCAAAACCATTTAAGTACTTAGGATCATGTAGATTTTTTACTTTAATTTTAAAGAACATTCAGTTTCATCTCCAAGAAACTTGCCTACAAAAATGGGTTTATGCCGAAGAAATTGTTGGAAATTGTCAAAGTGGGTGCGTCGACTAGTTGGATGAGCGTAGCGAGCCGAAGCGAAGATTCCATTTTCACTAAACTGGAGAAAAAATCCGGAATGGGTTTTTATTTTCTTTCCTTCCTTCTTTCTTTTTTTCTGTATTTTTTTGTGTTGTCAGCAACGATCCGGCTAAAACGATACTCCGTTTTCGATGAAATTTTATGGAGGCCTTCGAAATCTCTGAACCTAGAACTGCCACGGTTTTTGAGCGCAATCAAAAATTATTTCTCAGAAAACGCAATTTTACGATTTTTTTTTGATTTTTGAAAATTTATTTTCCTTGTAACAAACCCACATGCTTAATCCGATTTCATGATTTTCACAGAACCTTAATTTTTTGAATTAAGATATCCGTGTGAAATTTGAGCGCAATCAAAAAATTATTTTTCATGAAAATATAAAAATTTTTTGGGTTTTTCTTTTTTTAAAACAATTCTTTTACTTTAACACCTACAGCTTTATTTTATTGTAATACTTTTTTCACAGAACCTTATTTTATAAATTTATATTTCTTTTGAAATTTGAGCGCAATCAAATAATTATTTCTTATAAAAATCGCAATTTTTTGTTTTTTTCAATTTTTAAAATCATACGATTAATTTAAAAAAAATTAAAAATTAAAGTTTATTTTTTATCTAATTTAATTTAATTTTAAAAAATCTTCAACTTAGTAAATAATTTTTCACAGAACAAAAGAAATCCGCATAACACATGGAGCTCAATGCACCAATTACGCTCATCCAACAACGCGGCGGGGCTTAAGCGTTTTTCCCAGTTTTATAACACCATTGTAGCTCCACATTTCCACTATTGTCCACCATTTCTTATGGAAATAAATAAAGTGACCTTGAATTTTTCCAAAAACTTCAAACAAAGACATGAGGGCAACTCTTCAATGTCACAGGACTAACACACAGAATGGCATGCTCGAGCAACTTCAGTGGCTTAGTGTTGAACAATTTAAACAACTACAAAGTTTTATGTTTCATTCATGAAGTGATGTGCAACCCAAAAGTACTCATACTTCTCAGAATTCTACAAAAAACAATAATGATTTGCATGATCATCATACTAGATCTGCTCAAGATTTTTACATGCCTAATCAAATAAGTGTTGTGGGCAAAAAATCCCTGTTTGTAAATGGATTAAAAAAATTCAATGAGTTTCCTAAGAATCTAAAATGTTGGTGGGGAAAAAACAAACTTCAAAAGTGCTATACAACAATGGGTGCAAATAAGTTCCACTTGTCTAAAAAGAAATATCAAGTTATGTACAACCAGAAAAAAATAGCAGAGTCTAGCTGCTAAAAGAAGATTATACTAGGCCTACTACTACATAATGAATGAATGCTTGCTTTATTCCATTTAAAAATGTAGGCAAACAAAGAGTTATATGAGAGGGGGGAGGTGTGAGGGGCAAGAAACCAAGGGAGGATAAGAAATAGAAACCTAGCCCTACCACCGATCTAATTGGTCAACAGGGGGAGGAAGATACAAAACAAAACCATATGCCTAGGGCCTAGCCTAGGCCGGGTTAGGCGGAGGCCTACACAAAAAAGCTGAGCCTGGCTCTAGCCTACCATAGGCATAAGTTAATAAATATAGCCTACTGTGTGAAGGCATAACAAGGCTAAAGGCTTGCTTACCTTCTTCCTGAAATATGAACTGCCATAACCAGACTCCAGTTAGCACAGATGTGGCAGTTATTGTCGCAACCCTTCCATGGCTCTTTGGATTTAAAACAACCATTCACGAATACTTTTAGACTTTCAGCGCCCACTGTTACCTTCTCCATGATAACAAATCGTGTGACTGCACTTTAGGAGAGAGTTAAAACTAGTAAACATACACACCGGTACAAACTTCAAGGTTATGTTGCTTTTACTTGTCATCGCGATTCATGATCAAGACCTACCACGTGACCTCAATGGCTGTGATTGGTCCAATAATAGCGAACCGAAAATCAAGCTCACTTTTCTGGTCCCAACCAATCACGACGATATCATCCATCGCGGTTGCATTGCCAACGGTAACGCAATCGATGACTGTAATTTTTTTGTAGAATACGAATAATATGCTTCAACAATAATAATTTGCTACATTTAATTATTGAAAAGATCAAAAAACAAGATTTAGCACCTATGAATGAAATGAAAAAAATTAAATGAGCTGACACGGTCTTCTTGATACAAGCACATGGGACTAATTATTTTTTTAACGTTGGTTACACTGGACCAACGCATTTTCAAACAAAACAACGGTCAACTGCCAAAAACGTTGCACTGCACGAACACTGTCAATGTCACCGAAAAGTAATTAATTTTCCTATTTTTGTCCGTTGTGAAGCAGTTTATTAAAAATGTTCAGTGTTCAAGACATCTGTGACGAGCTTTCTCGTGATCATAGTCTGCAGCGACTTTGTCAACGCTTGAACGACACGTTGATCGAGCTGAATCTTGACCCAAGCACAAACGGCCTAGATAATCGTAAACATGTGCTAGAAGAAATATTGGTGAGTAGGCCTAGGCCCTAGGCCTAGCCCTAGGGGCTAACCTACCTAACTAGGGTAGGGCCTAGCCTTTAAAATATATGCATCTACTGAATAAAGAAGGTTATTTTTTATATGTTTAACATCCTGTTCAGTTAAAAAATGATTTACAAAGGTCCAAGGAGAACAACCATCAATGTGATAGGCCTAGGCTTTAGTAGGTAGGCCTACTACACAAGTACCCTTTAGTATCTATGCTCGCGCCCCTACCTAGGCCTAGGCCCCTAGCCCTACCTAGGCCCCCTGTGTGCTTATAGCCTTGTTTACATGGAGGACTGAGTACGGTATTGAGTAGGGCCTACGGTTTTTGTACTCAGTAGGCCTACGTCATGTAAACACGTAAAAACCGTACCGTACCGGTTGGGTTCGGTCCGACGAAAAGTAGCTACCGTACTGGAAGACCGTACTGAGTACTGCCGAGTACTATCATGTAAACAGGTTTCTTAGACAAAACCGAACTGAAAATCATATTGCCAACCTAATTGACCTAGTACTACGAAACAAAGGTTGGTAATCGTTACAAATTATTTTCCCTGCACTTTCATGTGACATGTCAGTTTCTTGTTACTAACGTGGCCTACGTATCCAGATCGTTTTTATTTTTAACTTTCCTCTTGGGGTAACATCATGGCTAAACGAAATGTTGGCAGTGTTGGCAGTGGCTTTTAGTTTTGTCAGCCGCCGATAGGTAGAGTTGATGCTGAACTGAAAGTGAGTTCAGTTTTAGTTCGGTATGAGTCATGTAAACGCTTTGACACCAGATAGAATTCAACGACATCTCGGTACCGTACCCAGGCTTATATGCTAGAGAAGAGCTAAGGCCTGGACCTGGGCGATCCTAGGGCTAGGGGCCTAGAGGCCATGATGGAATTATTTGGAACATTGGATTAGAATGTGTAGGCTCTAGGGTAGCCCTCGATGAAAAAATAAATAGTAGTAGGGCCTAGGCCTAGCCCAGGTCCAGCCCACGAGTGAACTTAGGCAATCAATGAACAATTTATTAACAACAACACACAACAACAATACATAGGCCTACACAACAACCATTGTCATTACAGACAGGGCAATGATTAATTGATTAGTTCCTAGGCTCGGAACTCTACTAGTTTGACGGAATTGCAATTTTTTGTTTTTTTACTTTATTTTCTTTGCCAAATCACTGATATTTCAAAGTAGGCCTATATTAAAAATAAATGCGCGGAAACCAATTAAAAATAATTTTCAGCTTCTGTTTTATAAACAAAAGTAAGTTATAAGTAGCGCGGAGCGACGCGGCCTAGGCCTACCGTGCTGAGATGTACTCACTGCAAGTTACCTTACAAGAACACAAAAAAAATCCAAAATAGAATCATCACGTTTTTACTGTTATAATAAAAAAAAACTTCAAAACCTTTAACGTCGCTATTTTAAACGAAAATCCTTTTGTGGTGAAAGTCCTTTATATTTAAAATAGCGACGTTAAAGGTTTTGTAGGTGGAGTATTTTAGCGAAAATGGTTGGTACGCCTAGTAAGTAAAATCAAGACGTAAATACCAAACATGGCGGATCAATGACAGTGAAATGAGCGAGTGTTTGTGTTAAATATGTGTTATTCTATTTAATTGGTATATTTTCAGAGTGATTAGTATAAATAAATCGTTAATAATGAGGTCTTCTTCATTTGTTTCTATTTGAAGTTGTTTTTTTATTCTTTTTCTTTGGAAAAAACTGTGTTGAAAACTTGGACGAGTGTTGTGTAGGGCTCAGGGGTAGGGATTGCGTGTGTTATTCAATCAAACTAAAAGTGATTAAATAAGTCCAGAAACTACTTTCCGCGCCCAAAAACCAAGTAAACACATAATAATATTCAATTAGAAAAAGGAAAATCATAAATTTAATGTAAAATAACATTCCCGTCAAATTAAGATTATACCCCTACGCTCTAGCCAATATTCTAATTATGGGTGTAGCCTATATATATATATATATACAATACCTATTTCATAGGCCTTTCGTGGAAGGCTGGGAACCATGTACTAATAGCCCGCGGGTCTGGCTAAGGCCTAGGCTACCAATTCAGGCCATAACTAATTACGATAGGCCCACAGTTCAGTGTGTAAGGCTAGGCTAGGCCCATACGTTGGTTATATTTCCGTGTACGCTTATGTCAAAACATCTGCTTTCAGGCCATGAATGTAGCAGTGCTACAATCTAAAAACAATGAATATGAACAGAGATTAAAGAAGGACCGCGTGCTTCGAGTTCGCAGAGAACTGGACGACTGGTGGGCGAAATGCCATTTCTCTGAGCAACAACGACAAGAATTTCAGCCGTACTTTGAACAAGATTTCACGGATGAACTCTTGGTGATTCACCAGGAAGAGTTGCAGTTTGTGAAACAATACTACACAGACAACTTGTAAGTTGGCTACGGTATTTTGGACAAAAGTAGGCCTAGTTATCTACCCTACCGTATTGTAGCCACATGGTGACGATTAGGGATGCACATCGATACTTTTTAATTATAAGTCATTATATAGCCCTATGTATATTTTTCATTATATATTATTTCATTTTATAATTATAAACATAAGTCGGGTCAGGGTGTGGTGTGACTAACCGACCGTTTTCTTGGGCACACCTCATCAACATCATCTTGCCAGGCCTGTCATGTCCTCTTCTCATTCAATTTCTTCTTCTTTCTTACTTCTTACCATCAGCTCACACCATTAAAACATAGGCCATAGTTTAATTTTTAAATTAGACATTAAATAACAAGTATTACACTCTGGTTATTGATGTTTTCAGACCCCTGCTTGAAGTAATCGACCAATATATGGAGTTATATGACCGCGGTCTCAAACTTGAAGTCCACCAGAAAGATCCCAGCCGCTTGTTCGAGAACCGCGGGGGGCAACTGCTCAAGGATGAGCGTGATCGAAAAGCCGTCCGTAAGGACTTGCCCAAACTAGAGAAGAAAATAACTTCGTTGACGGCCGAATTCGAACGAAAATACGCGCGTCCGTTCACTATAAACGGCGTAAGTTTCCAACAATCCTTGCAGATGCATGCACAAAAGTTTAAGGAACAAACGGAGGCGTTGAAGGTGTCGAATTCGACTAGTGACGGAAGTGTAGCCCGTGCGGGCAGCGGGCTAAAACGTAAGACGGCTGCGGAACAGAGTGCTTCAAAACAAGCCAGGCTACAAACGACTTCCAGTTCCAAAGTCAGGAAGGCTCTGCACCCAACCAATTAGTAACAGGGCCTAGACCCTGGAATAGTTGAACCCTTTTATCACCTTTAAATGGGTGGGACAATTAGTACCTACCTATACCTTCTATTAAGTCCCTGAATTTAAGCCATCAAGTGAGTTTTATCTTCTTGACCCATGTTGTCCTAACAATTTTATCACATTTTTAAACTCTTGACCTTTTTAATCTAGCCTATATATAGGTTGTTTTATTTTTATATTCACCCTAACTAAGACCGGCTAGTTTAGTTTAGATTGGAGATCTACCAAGTTAAATGCATTGTGAGAGGCTGGAGGCTCTTTAGGGACTACTAGAAAGAGAAGAAAGTGTAGGATATAGTAGGCCTAACATACTTTTTCGATATTTACATATATATGCAACCAAGTGTAGCTATTAAAGAGATCGGTTCTATATCAATGTTCTTGTGAGATTTGATAATGATTATTACTTATTAGAAGATTATTTTTCCTGCGCCAGTTTTAGCAACTCTTCTTAATCTTACTCACAGTAGGGCCTACTACATAGGTATCCTTAGTTTAGGTTGGAGAAGGGTTGACAGGTTGGGAAAGCAGCCTGAATTTTGTGTGGCTCGTTGGTCTTGTGGTTAGCGTATCTGCTTCCAATGCAGAAGGTCCAGGGTTCGATTCCTGCTGAGGTCAGAAGTTTTTTAACTTCTGATTTGGACTTGAAGTCCATCAGTTCTTGTCTTAAGATTAGTAAACGGTGACTTTGGAGCCGTCCTAGCAACGAAGCACATAGTAAATTCAGAGTTGTTCTGAATCGGCCTTGTTGATTCTGGCGTTGATCCGCGGGTGTTCGCACTGTCTATACCACTGATTGCTATATTTCCTATTAAAAATATCGATCTTTAGTTGGTTTTCGCTCTCTCGTCGATTGCGTCGGGGCCTACAAGGTTGGCATGGTCGCTTTGATTTAAAGTCCCCACTGAAAATTAGTTATATAACTGAGGGGGTAGACTCTAAATACAATTTATTCATTATTTATTATTATTTATAAGGGCTGGGGGCAACAAAACATTTCACCTGCTGATGACAACTGCAGCTAATTTTAAGTTGGTTGTTACCTTAATCCATAACGCGTTTCGTCCTTCTGGGACCCCCTCCCCCCCCCCCCCCCCCCCTCCCTCCCAGAAGGACGAAATGCGTCGTGGATTAAGTAAGGTGACAACCAACTTTAAATTAGCTGCTGTTGTCATCAGCAGCTGAAAACTTTTGTTGCCCCCAGCCCTTCAGGCTGCGCTCTATGTACTCTATGCTTTCCCAGACTGTCAACCCTTCTCCAATCTAAACTAAGGAAAAATGTAGTACTGTGAAAGCAAGTCCCCAAAATGAAGTTGCTAATGATCGAGGTACCTTCTAAATGTTATTTTCCAAGTTCACAAGATCAAGTTCAAGTCTTTAAACACAGTACACTTGTTGCAATAAAATATCAAAGAAGTGTTCAAGTAAGTAAGCTCTAACATCACCTTTGGGTTTTACTGTAGTCTTAAGAGCATCAGTTCTTCAGAATAAAATTTAGTTGGTACCATATTTTATAATTAAGTTATCAACGTTTTAGGGGCTCACATACCCAAAGTCAGTACATTCCAGTTACTATCGTCTACTTAAAATCCCTTGAGATGCAGTGCTACCAACTTTTCCCAAAGTACAAACCATACGGATAATTTACATGATGATACATAGTAGTTTAATTGGTGACACACATTAAACGGTGATGCACCATTCTATAAAGAAATTGTATATTTACATGAACATAAAATATTCGTTTCATAAGTTATAAACTTTGTTCCTAATTTGGACTACGTACTAACTCAGTTCTACTTTTCCATCCTTCTCAAATTCTCATTTTGTTTATGAACTGGGAATGCTGATAAAATTAAACTTTGAGTTTTTTGATTTGAAAATGAGGCTATCGATTGAGTCGTAAGACCACCTACTTGTGCACATTTCCAAGTTCGGAAGGGAGTCAGTTAAGAGTCTTATTAATCAGTAGATATATATATTAGTATTACAGGTCAGGTTATATCAGATTTTTATTATATCTATCCAATCAACACGTCAATTACCATGTCCTACCATGTCGGAGTGAGTCTACACCTTAACAGTTAGCTTGTGGTCACCCTACCAGCCTGTGGCACGTCACATGAATAGTTTGTTTTGAAAAACTCAATACCATGCCCCCCAACACATGTGGTTAGTGAGAAAGCTGTATTTTACAAATTAATTATCAGATAGGCTACGTGCCATCGGATTTCCCCCTCCCTTCGTCAACTTACCATCGTATCACGTCATGTCGATGCCAAGTGCATTAATATGAGACGTTAAGCATATCACTCTCCCAAAACAATAAGTTTTAATGCCATATAATCGTTGTGTTATTTTGCTACTCCGTCGTAGAAGTCAGAAGAGGATGTGGAATAAGCGGATGTTCTCCCCTGCTTGTTGATCGTCAGTTCCCAACCTAGCACTCCATGCGCAGTCCACGGAAACTTATGCTAATTGAACACGGTAACGGCGGCATTGTGCCATGGCACAGATACCAACAGCGCTGTAAACAGCTCGAATAAATCTAGTGGACCGGGTCGTTGCTATTGGTGTGTGAGAGTACCTGTTCGTATAGAAGCGTCAGTGACGATGAGAATGGCCGTGGATGCCGAGAATATGAATAACAATGCCTGGCTCGAAGTCTTGTTGTTATGTTCTGCTTCCAATGCAGAAGTCCAGGGTCGATCCGTCGTGAAGTTTTAACTTCTGATTGGACTTAAGCATCAGGTGTCGGATTTGCGGACTTTGGGCCTGGTCACCAAAGCACTATAAATCAGAGTTGTCTGAACGCCTCAGTTGATATCTAGGTGATTCCGGTGGTCAGTCATGACCCCGTTGTTATATTTTATTAAAATGTTTTGTTTTATCAGATTCCGGGTACGCGGTAGCAGCTCGCTGTTTAGCCCCACTAAATCGGTTATATACCGAGGGTAGACTCGAAACAATTTATTAATATTTACAAGCAATAGTCGCACGCTCATGCGTCATCTAGACCTGCTATATACTATTCCAACATCTTTGGTCAGCCCCGACCTGTCACATATTTCAACCCAATGTTTTTATTGCTGTACAATTTATAATGTTGCCAAATTAAATTAAATACCAATTTTTCTTTAAGAGTTTGCATCTTCTTTTTATGTGCCCCGATTGGCCTACTCGGTCGGCCATCATGTGTTGTTGTCGTGTTATCCAATAGAGACAGGATTCCCATTCTACATGATGCGTCATGCCATCTGGCATCGCGTTCGAGTTCAGAAGTCCTTTCAAGAGATGTAAAATTTATAAATTACCGAGCATGGTAACTTTTAAATTTTCTCTTTTAATCCGCATACACATCAGACTTCCGCAGGAAGCAGAAAAGATGTTTTAGGTTATTTTAAATACCTACCTATACGTGTATATTATATTGCAATGAAATTAAATAAATGCAATGCATAAGAAATTTGGTATGCTCGGTAAAATCTGCACATAAAAACACTGGGAGTGCAATTGATTGGATAGGCAAAGCAAAGACTTCAATTTCACTGACCCCCCAAAAAAATTAGCTTGGGTGTTTTTTTGTTTGTTTTTTGTCTGTCTGTTCGCGCTCTACCGGGCAAACGGCATATGTGATCTCGATGAAAATTGGAGAGGACCTTTGAAATCTCTGAACTTAGATCCGCCACGTTTTTGGGTACAATCGAAGAAATATTTCTCATGAATATTGTACTTATACGATTTTTAATGCAATATTTTAGTGGCATTTGGGCCGATTCCGACCAAACGGGCGAGGCTACAACGTTCATATTTTACATGGACAACTATAGAAACTTGACAACAATCACCTACAATGTATGCGTATAACAAGCAAGTCTTCAGGCCTCCAGATATTTTACATTCTATTAATTGGTATTACCATACCAATTTAAATTAGTACTACTTTACAAAAATTAATATTACCCTAATTTAACAAAAATGATTTTGCAATGGAACTTGAAAAAGTAAAGAGATCCGACGCATACTAAAAGCTCATCCATCAACACGACTAAAAATAGAGTTTGCGAAGCGGCCTAGTTAGTTTCTCACTAGACACAATGAACGATGGAGGAAACTGTGCCCCCACATTCCACATACTCAAGGAATTGCGTATCTTTCACCGAGTATAAATCGCATCACTTTTCGTTTTCAAAAACAAATTTGACACATACACACACACACTTTTAGCCAGATAAGTAAATTAAATAGAAGCCAGCCTTTAAGAACTATGATCTACACATTTCTGTAAAACTGGTTGGTAATGCTGATAACTTGATAGAATGCCAATTGGCTGGAGTATATTGGTGTGAGATAGGATCCAACAGCTTACCTTGCAGTCAGTGGCCATTTTCCTTTCTCTCTTGAGTGAACAAGACCTTGAGTCAAAACGTCTCGTGTTTTTCTGCGTTAAGTACATATTTATGTTTCTATTTATCAAGAAATTCAGCAGCCACCATCACTTTTCTAAGGTAAGCTGTTAGATCCTATCGCAGACCAATATTTTCTGTAAAATTACTGAATGTTTCAATGTGACCAAAAACTGGGTAATATTAACGCGGACTCGCATCACTATTCCATTCACAACTGAAATATGTTGTCGATTAAATAAATAAATAAATTGTATTTAGAGTCTACCCACTCAGTTATATAACTGATTTTCAGTGGGGGACAGGAAATCAAAGCGACCAAGCCAACCCTGTAGGCCCTGAGGCAATCGACGAGTGCGCGATAACCAATCAAAGATCGATATTTTTAATAGGAAATATAGCAATCAGTGGTATGGACAGTGCGAACACCCGTGGATCAACGCCAGAATCAACAAGGCCGATTCAGAACATCTCTGAATTTTATTATGTGCTTCGTTGCTAGGACGGCTTCACAGTCACCGTTTACAAACTCCTAAGACGAGAACTGATGGACTTAAGTCCAAACCAGAAGTTAAAAAACTTCTGACTTTAGTGGGAATCGAACCCTGGACCTTCTACATTAGAAGCAGATACGCTAGCAACAAGACCAACGAGCCACACATTCTGTACTTCCTTACTGCACGAGCTGCATAAAACACATAAAAATAAATCTATACAAAGTTATACCTTTTATACATCAAATTTTATTACAGTTCATTAATATTACAAAATACTTCTTTTTGGGAATGAGTAAGAAAAACATAATATTGTACAATCTTATTTTTTATAAGCCTATGTATAAATTGCAGGGACATGTCGATAAAAATTCTCCCCCATTTTTTAAATGAATGTGCTGCAAAAAAGGGTCATGTACATACTAACAATTCTCAATTCATTTTCATATAATTGTTTTCATACGTATGTACACGCTTTACGTAAGTGTACGAAGCGTAAGCTGAACGTTTAGTTTTCTATGTAAAGCAGATCTCTTACAATTTTTTCTCAACTCAATAAACTTTCTACACCCATACTTTCTCCATCTGCAATTAAAACAACATTAAGAGGATGGGATGGTCGCAAAATTAAAACCACGCAAAATTACAGTTTTTTCGTGATATCTCGAGAACGATGCAAAATATCTAAAAACTGGTTCTAGACCGAATTGTGGTTTTGTTAGAATTAAAAAAAAAAAAAACGACCCCAACAAACACTAATAAAACTCTCAAAGATCTACTAGATATGGAAGATGAGATAACCCAAAAATAGACATCATTTCATGCTTTTACGCACTCTTATGAACTTCACCCAATAAATAAACCAAATACATTTGCATTTTCTTGATCACCAAAGAAGATAACAACAATGGAGTATTCTACGGAGTCCCCTCCTCTTTTACCACCCACACAGGCAAAGTGAACAAAATGATGATTGTATCTATTGAATAGTACCTCGCTCGACCCTTCTTTTGATGACGTCTTAAACATCCACAAAGTGTGGGACGTAAACCACGTACTATTAAATATTCCAAATAACTAGGGAAACGCCAAAGTCGTTGTTAAACGGGTGAGTGAGCCATGTGTTGAGTACCCGGTTACATTACTTTTCTTCCCCCTACCTTAGGCCTACCTAGCCTATCATAGGCTAGAGAGGCGCATTATGACCTTACAGTTGACGCGCCCGTTTCCGTATACCAACTAAACTTTAAAAAACTATTATTTATACGAATATAATTATCAAACTTAAATGCAAATGTTCCCGGGTACTCACCACATGACTCGCTCACTCGTCTAACTTTGACTTTGGAGTTTCCCTAGTCTAGTTGGCTAAGGCACCCTTGTAGCCGAAATGTGAAAGAAGTGGGTTCAATCCCCTAGTCGGGAAAGATTTTGTAATTTCTAGATTGTATTTCAAAAATAATTAAACATGTTTTGAAATGCATATAACGCAGTGTAGTTCATCATCTGTGGCAATAGGGCCTACTATGATAAACATAGCCAGTACGAAATACGTGAAAATATTGCAAGGTTTACTCAATCTACGAGCGGAATTTGGGGGTACCTTGACGTGCAACATTCGACTGACCTTGCATGGGCACCGCATTTCACGGCCAGGCGAATAACAAACAAAAAATATCTTTTCAAAATCTAAAACATTGTCGTTATAATATATATTATAGAAAAAAAAAAAAAAAAAATTATAATAATTTCTAAACATTGGAAGTCTATTTTTCAGTTTATTATTTCTTGTAGGTTTAAATCGCAATGAATCTTGCTGATTTTGTTAGCAGTTCTCAATAAACTCGTATCGGATGTCTGTTTAAAATTTCAGCACAATCTGTTCAGCGATTCGGCTGATTTTCAACGTACACACACGCACGCACGCAGAAAAACAATAAGGGCCGTTTAAGTCGAATGGAAATCACTCCGTTCGCTACGCTCACTCGTTCAATAATACTTCAAAAATTAAATTTAAAAAAGTAATTCTGCTTTGACCACAGATCAAAACAAAGGTAAAACACAACATTTAAGATATAAAGAAAATTGATTTATTCTGGTTTTTGAGCATCTGAAAATAAGGGCGGAGGTAGTTTCGAATGAATAGGGCCCACCTCTTTACTTCACTTTGTCTGTGCGAGGAGATGTTGAGACGGGGTTAAGTTTCGTCTACCTAAGGGGAAGGTTTACTGACAAATACAAATAATTGAACAATTTACAACTATTTTAAATTTAATTAAAATTGTCCAATTATTAGTAGTTAGTACTTTTTAATATATTTTCTGTTATATATTATTTTACCAATATTTTTTGACGTTTAGATCCACTTCTCAATATCGCATTAAAATGTCCCCCCCCCCCCCCCCAAATCTGGAGCATCTAGTTGGAATGACGGCGAAGTTGTTAGCTGAATCCCAGCTGGTTGTCGACATTGACCAATCGTGGCAGAGCTCTGAAGACGAACGCGCACTGGACCTTGCAGACGTGGTCAGCGAGTACGGACGAATGACTGAAGGCTCGAGCGAGGGCGAAGCAATTCCCGATCTTCAGGGACTGGCAGATCGGCTGGCAAAGCAAACAAAACAATTTATATTGCAATATATAATACAAGTAAGACACATGATCACATTAGTACAGTTATGGGAGCAGCCAAACTAAAGACCACAGTGGCGTATCCAGGAATTCATAAAGGGGGGTTTAACCAATTTATTTCATAGATTTGCCAAAGGCTCCTTCAAGGTCATTTATGACTAACTTTTTACCTACTAAAATTCTGTTTTTAATCCAAAAGTTTTCTATTTCAAGGTAATTTTGGTGAAAATCTGTGCGTTTTAAAGCATCACAATAACCAACTTTGTATCTACTAAAATCCTTTTTCTGTCAGATAGTAATTTGTACTTATTCTATATTCTCCTTTACACTTCTTTTGACAAGGGGGGGGGGTTGTCACCGCCCCCCTTGGATACGCTAGCGTTTAAATCACTAGAGTGGAGGTGCCATTATAAGTTTCTGGGGGTGCGAGCTTGCCCCTTAACCCCCAGGTTCACCAATAACATTATTCATTAATCATTATGTTAAGATTGGAGAAGGGTTGACAGGTTGGGAAACCATAGAGAACATAAAGCCCAGCCTGGAGGGATGGGGGCGACAAAACTTTTCACCCGCTGATTTTTATTTTATTTTATTTTATTTATTTGATGTCTATCCTATTCAGTTAAAAAACTGATTTACAAAGGACAACTAAATAAAACTAATTACACAGATGCAGACACAACAATGAACTACAGTAAGCAAATATTTGAAATAGTAATATTACAACAACAATGCATCAAAACACAACCATATTGGTAACAAATTCAAAAAGGATTTTCAATGCAATTGCCAATTAGTTAACAAATCTTTTTTATTTTTAAAATAATTTATTACTTAATTTATACTGTCACTTCTCTTGTTTTATTGGTAACAGCGGTGGTTCGATTACTCTTGTACCTAGGACTTTTTCTTTTTTTGTAGATTTTTTGTACTATCTTATTGACATCGTATTGACTACTCTACTCTTGTACTTTGGCATACGTTTTTGTACATTATTTGTAATTCTGTTTATATTGTGGTAAGTTCATATTCCTATTGCTATGACGAGATATAATGTCCTGATATGGTAATGTATCAAAATAACTAGGAAACGCTCGGCGAGCACGTGCTATAGCTAGACCCACATTGCACATTTTTAAAAATTTTCGACGTTCACAGTCCACGGGGCCATGTTTACAATATTATTTATTATTGGCAAGGTATTTGGGTAAACCCGTGGGTAAACCTTTACTTTGTGGATAAAATCCACCGCCATCTAGAGGACCTTGACATTATTTCTTTGAGTAAACTATTTTAACTCTTTGTTAATAACAAATAATACACTGCTTCCTCGATAGTATTTTGATTACTTCTAGGTGGCAGTGCATAGTGACCAGAATTCTCGTGCGACTTTCGTTGCAATGGTAACGTTACTTTTGTTAAAATGTAATTTCCATCTACACTACTTATTGGATCAAAATAAAATTAACATATTCGTGACCGGACGGACATTCTAAATGATTTGGCCACCTCAGATTTTGTCGCCGTTTAGTTTGAAAAAAAACTTTCGATTAACTTTAATGTAACTTTTTAACTTTTTGAACGATTTTGCCACAAAACTAATGGCATTCAATCCAGATCGAAGCTTGCGGATGGTCCAAATTTCAACTCGATCCGAGCCTCCGTTCGACCGCTATCATGAGCCAAAAAAACTGCGGGACTTTCGTCCGTTGCCATGGTAACGGTACTTTGTTATAATGTAATTTCCATCTACACTACTTATCGGATCAAAATAAAATTAACATATTCGTGACCGGACGGACATTCTAAATGATTTGGCCACCTCAGATTTTGTCGCCGTTTAGTTTGAAAAAAAAACTTTTGATTAACTTTAATGTAACTTTTTAACTTTTTGAACGATTTTGCCACAAAACTAATGGCATTCAATCGAGAACGAAGCTTGCGGATGGTCCAAATTTCAACTCGATCCGAGCCTCCGTTCGAACGTTATGGCAAGACATACAAACAAACAAACAAACAAACAAAAAAAAACAAAACAGTGACTAATTTTTCCGGCAGAGTCAAATGGAAACGCTCGCTTCGCTCGCTTAATAAATATAGGGAAAGGGGTGGGAAAAAAAAATAAAAAAGAAGGAAAAAATAATAAATCATTAAAAATAAAAAAAAATGACAACTGAAGTTAATTTTAAAGTTGGTTGTTAACTTGATCCACAACGCGTTTCGTCCTTCTGGAACTCGTCAGGACACTAAAAATGATCTAACTACATGCAAACAAAACTCACAACACATAACCAAACCTGTGGTAGGGCCACACAAGAAGTAAATTCTGCATGCATGTTGTCATCATCAGCAAGGTTACTTCACACACCATTCATACTGAGCCACACCGCCAGCACAACCAGTAAGGGGGCTTCCCTCCCAACTCTAGTATCTTCTGCATGCATGTTGTCAGCATCAGTAAGGTTACTTCACACACCATTCATACTGAGAGTGAGGGTGTGTCTGAACATTATTCAAAGTCTAGGTCCAGGTCCAGGTCTAGGTCCAAATTCAAGTCCACGTCAAACAACGTAGTGAGGTACTGATTATCTGTCGATGGCGTGTGAAGTACTGTCTGAAAAGTCTAAGTCTAGGCCCATTCTTGGTCCAAATCGACAAATAGATCGAGCAATCAAAAGTGTACACTCGTTTTAGGTCCGATTTAAAATGGTCGTCCGCGACAATGAGAGAAACAACAAATGAATGCATTGTTAAATAAAGGTAAACATTTAAGTTTTGTTTGTTTTTATCAGGTATTTAATTGGATTTACTAGATGTACAAATACTTTTGATAAACAATACTTTACAAAGGACTCTCGAATGAACACCTAACCTTACTTTAGGTAGTGTTGACTTTGCCCGGCAGGGGCAGCTCTACTGTAGGCTAGTATAGGACTTTAACATTGAGTTGGACTTGGACCTACACCTGGACTTGGACCATAATTCAGACACACCCTGAGACACACCGTCATCACAACCAGTAAGGGGGCTTATGTATAATCCTTGTTGAAGGGAGATGTGAACAGTAAAACGCGTGTCAATCGGAGGCCATTTCCAGTTTTTATAGTGAGTGTAGCATAACCATAGATATCTTAACACCTATAGTAGGCTAGATACGCAGTCTCCAATACCTCCGCACAGGCGCGAGTGTACCAAATTGAAGCGTCAATCCCACCCATTCAAGATGGCGTTTTGGCGTTTTAATTTATGCTTTTTTAATGCAATAAAGTACTTTACTGGATTGTTTGATATGGTTTTAGCTTGTGCAGCATGGTATTGAACAAACAGAAACAATGCAAAGTTATTGCATACGGGAATTTAGTAATCATTTGGTGTTAAAGTCTGATATGCTCACCTGCCAAACTGGCGGCCATCTTTAAAAATATTTTTTCGATTAATCGCTCCCATCTAAATAACATGCAAACTCACCCATTCAAGATGGCTTCCAATTGTCCCGGAAGTGGACCGCTGACTGCTAGTCTAGCCAATTATATGGGATGTCTATGAGCATAATCGACAGGTGGACAGAATAGCAATGCATAAAGAGAAGCTTTGCTTACCTAATTTGTTGACCTATGAGATGACCTAAATAGATTTATTAATGCAGATTAATTAAAAAAAAAGAGGGAATATAATATATTACCCACTTTCAAAAGACTTGAGGTTATAGGCCAAGATATAATATATATATATATATATAGTATGATTGGAGAAGGGTTGACAGGTTGGAAAAGCATAGAGAACATAAAGAACATAAAACCCAGCCTAAAGGGCTGGGGGTGACAAAACTTTTCCCCTGCTGATGACAACTGTAGCTAATTTAAAGTTGTTTGTAACAATATATATATATATACCGGTATATATATATATATATATATATATATATCCCCTTTTCTAACATTAAATCGGAATGGGAGGACTAGTATCACACTACTCCGTTTCTTGAGCTAACATCTTCGTTGTCGGCTAGCCAGGCCTGACACAATCATGTCCTCAGCTTCTTCTTTGCTCGCCTCCTCCACTACCAGAGGTCTGTTTAATAGCTCCCTCCATCTCTCCTGGTTTTCCCACAGTCTTTCTGCTTCCACTTCGTTCCATGCCATTCCTCTCTTCTCAACACTGTCTTTAATCTGCTCCACCCACTTGTCTCTCGGTCTGCCCACTTTCTTCTTAAACCCTTCTTGTTTTTCAAACTCTCTTCTTGGTATCCTAGCCGGATCCATTCTTTTCATATGCCCAAACCAACGTAGACGTTCTCTCTCCAACTTTATTTACTATTAACAATAATAATAATTCAATTTTATTTAAAATATTTTTTCAAAGACAAATACACGATTAAAAACAATAAAAACAATCATAATTACAATAATCATGATTAGAAGATCAGCTTGAGGTTCTGGACATAGTTTGATATAGTCATCGAACTAAGATGGTCAGGTTTCTTGTCCTGAAACTGTATCTTCACAGGGATCTTGCACTCCGTCGAATCGTTGTGATTTTAGAACTTGACGGAGAATGGGATCACTTGGTTGGGTTACTAATACTAAATGTTATTACTTATTATTACAAGGTTGGCAGTCATCAAGTTTGTTTGAGGCTGCTCTTCTTTGACAACTTCCTGAACCAAATACCTATATTCATCTCTACACTTTGTTCCAACATCATTATCTTGGGCATCAAATCAGCCCGGCCTGCCAAGCTCGGCACCTCATCTTCTTCCTCATTCTCTTGTCGTAACACCAGCTCTCTCCACTTGTTCCTGTCCTCCCACCATCTTTCTCTCTCTTCAACCACTACCCACTCCTCTCCTCTCTCCTCCACATCTGCCTGTACTTTGTCTTGCCATCTGTCTCGAGGTCTTCCCACTCTTCTCCTCTCATTCTTTAACTCAAATGTTTGTCCCGGGGTTCTATTCTTCTCATGTGTCCACACCATCGCAGTCGATCCCACCCCGTCTTGAACTAAGGAGCAAATAAAGGAAACAAACAAACAAACAAACAACCATGATCCCGCACTCATCATAGATACTGAACACCTATAGTAGGCTTGATAAGCAGTGTCCAATACCTCCGCACAGGCGCGGGCGTAGCAAATTGAAGCGTCAAAAATCCAATTCAAGATGGCGATTTGTCATTTTAATTTATGCTTTTTTAATCCAATAAAGTATTTTACTGGATTGTTTGATATGGTTTTAGCTTGTGCAGCAAGGAAATGAACAAACAGAAACAATAAGAAGTTATTGCATAAGGGAATTTAGTAATCATTTGATGTTAAAGGCTAATATGCTCACCTGTCAAACTGACGGGCATCTTTGAAAATATTTGGGCTACAAATCGCTCTCATTTAATTAACATGCAAACAGAATTTCAAGATGGCTTCTAATTGTCACGGAAGTGGACCAATGACTGCTAATCTACCCCTCTCAGTCATGGCATCCATGATCATGGACATGAAATTCCGAATTTAAATCCGGGTAAATGATAGGTTTTTCAGTTTGACCACATTTAAAAAAAAAAATTGGTGAATTTTAAAAGAAATTAAAAAATCCCCATTTCAATGGGATGAATTGTACCTTTATTAGAGAAGATTGAAAATGCACATCCGCAAAAATGCTAAAAATGTGAAAATTTTGATTTTGCCTGGAAATGTAATATTATTGTAGTAGGCCCTATAACTGTTTTTTGAGATAAGCAAAATCTAAAATATTTGAAAAACAAAGAAAAAAATCTTCTTTTTTAAAAAAGCGCTTAAAATTAAAATTTAAACTTAAATTGTAGCTTTAATTTCAAATCCATAATTTAGCCCAAATTCCTTAAAAATATTGAAAAATATCAAAATAGGTACTCAGAAAAAAATTAGAAAAATGAATTGTTTGCTGAAAATGACCTAACTAGCACCAATTTAATTCGTGACTAAGAGGGTTAGCGGAGCCTACTACGTGTTAAGATATCTATTAGTGATGACATTGGGTAGTAAATATTGGAGTAGACTCCGGAGCCTTGGGAACCGGGTAGGAGTCCACTCCCCAATCCACAATTAAAAAAAAAAAAATGAATTTTTTTATGCAAAAGTATTTTTTTTTAAGTTAAATAAATAAATAAATTGTATGAGTCTACCCACTCAGGCTATATAGTAACTGATCAGTGGGGTTGCACAACGCTGTACGGCCATTCCCCCCCACCCGCTACGTATCACTAGCTTGCTTGTCTCTTGGCCCGGCCAAGACTCTCGCTGATTTGTTATGTTTTCGTTTTGAGATAAGATAACGACTAACGAGACAACTAGTGCAATCTAATTCAATTTATCAAAAAAAAAATTCCCCCCCCCCCCAACTCTTTGAAAATGGAGTCCACTCCGATAGGAGTCGGGTAGGAGTCGGGTACCCGAGTACCTGATGTCATCCATAATATCTATGGTACTCACCCCCTCTGTGGTACACGTGCACATGACGCACGGAGATATCCTCTCTGCGGCGCCCACAGCGATGCTCGTCTTGCCCACGGAACAGTCTCGTCTCTCCTTCCAAAGTTCGAGCTCCACTGAAGGCACAGACTTGCAGGGCACGCGGGGGTTACTGGGGACACAGAGGTAGACATTAGTAGGGGTGTGTGGTTCCGTTTCCAAAAAGTGCAAATAGCGGTGTTATATGGTGTAATCCCAAAATACCACAGACTCACGGAACTAATGGAGAAATTCACCAACAAAATGATGGTAAAGTATTGAAAAAAGGCCATTTAGTAACATTGAATCGGCTTTCCCGTGGAATTTGGACAAGGCCCTAGGACAGGTTCACTTTAGCATAAAAAGTAGAATATTTTTAGATTTAATTGAAAAATACACAACATTGTTGGGAAAATTGGTGATTTTTGTGGTATTAGGAGCAAATATTAAGGATTTCGAGGCCAAAGCTTAAAAAAACCGGTGATATCGCGAAGTCAAGTTCTCTAAAACATTGACATTTTGAGCTAAAAGTACATAAAGGGCAATTTTGTTTTATCATGACATAAGAAATTTACACCTCTCTACACATTAGTAGTCGGAAGAAACAAGTTTACAATACAATAACACTGTGTGGGTGAACTGTGCCTAAAAGTTACAACTTACATTTACTTTTTTAACTTTTACTTATAAAATTGGTATTTTAGTACAATTAAAACTCAGTTTGCAAATTTCACTCGTATTTATTTAGCAATAGTGAACTGGATTTTGATTGTGTTTGAAAATGATTGATAACAAAATTGTAGGCCTAATAGAGTTGATATTAATTCAAAATAAAAATATGATAAAACTTCATACACATGTCTTTGAAGGTGGTCAAAAAATAGATGCTACAAAATGCCACATGAAAATGCTATGTACACCCGGCGTCAGAAGTAAATCAAGGGCCGGGTGTTGTAGATATGAGACCCCTGGATTTACTACCGACCATACTTGGGGAAGGAACTTTTTAAAAGAACGAGTTCCCTTTTCCAGAAAATTTTTAAGGAACTTGATCCCTTTTAGTGTTGAGGAACTTTTAAGTGACCAAGTTCATATTTTCAAGGAACTTTTTTTTTAGAAAGTTCCTTAAAACGTTCCAGATATAATTTAGTAGTCAATTTTGTACTTAGCACCACTTTTCAGTATTTGTTAGTAAACACTAAACAACCTTGCCATTACTTATAAATAATTTTCATATTATATAATAATCATGAATCATGATTCACCGTGCTCTTTGACAGCCGTACGCATGCTTGCAAGGTCCCTCTGCAGTCGCATTAAAGAAACTTAAAAATAAAAGGGAACTTTTTAAAGGAACTTTAACTTTATAAAAGTTCTTTTTTTAATTGATGAACTGAATCTCTTAAAAGTTCCTTTGAAAAGGGACTTTCCCAAGTATGCTTCCGACGCCGTGTGTACAATTATCCCTACTGCTAATACAACCGTCAGAGGTCAGCGCACTCACAGGAAGGGGTCAACTAGATCCAGCAGCCTCCACTGGACCGAGTGGATGTTGTCAGCGTTG
The DNA here is from genome assembly GCA_024449915.1 of Sweltsa coloradensis. Taxonomy (NCBI): domain Eukaryota; kingdom Metazoa; phylum Arthropoda; class Insecta; order Plecoptera; family Chloroperlidae; genus Sweltsa; species Sweltsa coloradensis. Next base: position 66,700 of record JAMZAV010006433.1, read on the forward strand.
TCGCACACGAGTCGCGCCAGCGTCACGCGACGTATCGGCAAGTTGCGCGTCGGTGAAGGAACTGAGGGTCGCGTGTTTGTACCTACATACACACATGTTATATTAAATATATTTCTGCATCGAAACATCTCTATCAAACGCCTACAAAGCGTAGGTGGTTGCGTGAGATGAGTAAACATAAATATGTACACAAACAATTGTCGTAATGTTGGAGATTGATCGGGTAAGCTGTGGTCTCCTGTCTTCACTCCCCAGTTCCCACTAATTCACTAACCCAGCTGATAGGCCTATTCCCTATTCTATTATATTCATCATTATATTATTGTTAATATGAGGGCAAACTTTGTTATTAATTATATTATAATATATGTTTGATAAGTTTTACTTTTATGATTAGTTGAAATACTTGTTTGTTATTATATAGGTAAATTGTTTGAAAAACAAGAGAAATTAAATTAAATTCATTCTTATCTCTGTAAAAGAGTTGTACCTATAATACACCATATATATATATATGTTAAAGAGAATAAAAAGCAAAAAAAAAGATTATCATTATCATTATCAATGTCAATATCCATTATCAATATTTACTTTTGTAACCCCCATTAATTTAAGATACATTTATCTTTTAAGAGAAAACAAACACATGCATCCCACCTACCAGAATCACACACACATCCCACCTACCAGAACCACACAGCATCCCACCTACCAGAATCACACACGCATCCCACCTACCAGAATCGATCACACTTGCGAAGCAGCCTAAACTGATGTCCGATGATGCACGCGAAGGTTGGACCGACCACCCCTCCTGGGAGCGGAGTCTCCGCTAAACCACCGGGGAATAAGTCGATGTCGTCCACGTGGGCGTACAGCCGTCTCAGTCGCTCGACCTGAAACATCAACAATCCAATCAGCGATTAAAAAAAAAAAAAAAAAACGATAAAAAAAATATATAAAAAAATAGATGTATATAAATATAAATTTAAAAAAAAGTAAAAAACAAATATACCGTATTGTCCTGAATATAAGCCTACCCTTTTTTCATTATTTCAAGTCTCAAAGTCCTTGCCAGCTATATTTGCATCAGAGCGTCACTAGAGATTGAACATTAGGGGGGCGCAAGTACTTTCGTGGGAAAGGGACTTAGCACCCCCCGTGGGCTCCGCCCCCCATAATAGCGCCGCAGGCGAAAATTTTGAAAATCAGGTTTTTTGAGTGCATTTGGTGCGTTTTAGAAAAAAGCGTTAGGACTAAAACATTGTAGTTTGTGTGCGTCAATTTGTTTTGTCGTCATGTCGAGCTTACAATTTACAGCATCCATGGCAACATAATAACGTTTGATCTTATTTTCAATTTAAAAAACACATTTATTTGTTACTGATGATTTCGGACAATACAAAGGAAAGATTCAATGATCGATTTAGGGGCGGGCGCTGAGATTTTAAAAAAACGAGTTCCCTTTTCCAGAATTTTTTAAGGAACTTGATCCCTTTTAGTGTTGAGGAACTTTAAAGTGACCAAGTTCATTTTTAAAGGGAAACTTTTTTAGAAGTTCCTTAAACGTTCAGATATAATTTGTATCAATTTTGTACTAGCACCACTTTTCGTATTTGTTAGTAAACACAAAAACCCTTGCCATTACTTATAAATAATTTTCATATTATATAATAATCATGAATCATGATTCACCGTGCTCTTTGACAGCCGTAAGCATGCTTGCAAGTTGCACGTCAGTCCCTCTGCAGTCGCATTAAACAAACTTAAAAATAAAAGGGAACTTTTTAAAGGAACTTTAACTTTATAAAAGTTCTTTTTTTAATTAATGAACTGAATCTTTTAAAAGAATCTTTGAAAAGGAACTTTCCCAAGTATGCTTCCGACCATGGTGGTATATATCTTTAGGTGATTTCACTTGCGTATCCAGCAATGCTATTTTTGTGGTCGCTTAATGCACGCAGTTCAGACGGAATCCGCCAGGATCGCGACGTGTCGGGTGGTAGTCACGTGACGAGAAAGACGATAAAGAAGTTTTTCCAAACTTCTTTATCGACTTTAATACCTCGAGAGATGGCGGTGTGTATACACTTTATTGAAGGCCGTGCATTCAGATCCCTAGGCGGAACATTCGAATTTCCGAATTCGAGCCGTCTGATTGGTCCCCAAGGCCGCCATCTTGTAAGTTCTACGTCATGTGACTACCACCTGACACGTCGCGCATTCTGTCGACGACTGTCTGCACTGCGTGCATTAAGCGACCACAGAATTCTGGCAGTGAAATCACCTAAAGATATATACCACCATGCTTCCGACGCCGCGTGTACAATTATCCCTACTAATAATACAACCGTCAGAGGTCAGCGCACTCACAGGAAGGGGTCAACTAGATCCAGCAGCCTCCACTGGACCGAGTGGATGTTGTCAGCGTTGTCGCACACGAGTCGCGCCAGCGTCACGCGACGTATCGAGGCGAGTTGCGCGTCGGTGAAGCGAACTAGAGGGTCGCTGTTCTCGTACCTACAACACGCACATGTATTTTTAAATAATAAATATATATTATTCTCTGCATCGGAAAACAATCTCTATCAAACAGCTTACCTGAAAATCGTAGATGGTTGCGTGAGATAAGTAAACATAAATATGTACACAAACAATTCTCGTAAAGTTGAAGAATGGTCGGGTTAGCTGTGGTCTCCTGTCTTCACTCCCCAGTTCCCACTAGTTCACTAACTCAGCTGATAGGCCTATTCCCCTATTCTATTATATTCATCATTATATTATTATTGTTAATATGAGGGCAAACTTTGTTATTAATTATAATATATGTTTGATAAGTTTTACTTTTATGATTAGTTGAAATACTTGTTTGTTATTATATAGGTAAATTGTTTGAAAAACAAGAGAAATTAAATTAAATTCATTCTTATCTCTGTAAAAGAGTTGTACCTATAATACACCATATATATATATATGTTAAAGAGAATAAAAAGCAAAAAAAAAGATTATCATTATCATTATCAATGTCAATATCCATTATCAATATTTACTTTTGTAACCCCCATTAATTTAAGATACATTTATCTTTTAAGAGAAAACAAACACATGCATCCCACCTACCAGAATCACACACACATCCCACCTACCAGAACCACACACGCATCCCACCTACCAGAATCACACACGCATCACACCTACCAGAATCGGTCACACTTGCGCAGCAGCCTGAACTGGTGTCCGATGATGCATGCGAAGGTTGGACCGACCACCCCACCTGGGAGCGGAGTCTCCGCTAAACCACCGGGGAATAAGTCGATGTCGTCTACGTGGGCGTACAGCCGTCTCAGTCGCTCAACCTGAAACATCAACAATCCAATCAGCGATTAAAAAAACATATAAAAAATATATATATAAAAAATATAGATATTAAAAATATATATATATATATATACATAAATTAAATATATATATATATATCTAACTCCTGTTTCCAACTTAAGTTAGGTCAGGGGGTGGCTATAGCCACCAATTTTCTAGGGCATTTTATGAGTTGTTAACACCGGCTTGCCAGGCCTGTCATGTCCTCTTCAGGTTCACTCGCACTTCTTCCCACCAGTTCACGCCATCCACTTCTGTCTTCCCACAGTTTCCTTGCTTCGACTTCTTCCCACTTCTCACCTCTTTCCTGTATATCATTTCTTATTTGATCTTTCCACTTCTCTCTTGGTCTACCGACTCGTCTTTTAACTTAATAAAAAAAAAAAAAAAAAAAAAATACAAATATATTTGTTTAGATTGGAGAAGGGTTGACAGGTTGGGAAAGCACAGAGAACATAGAGTCCAGCCTGAAGGGCTGGGGGCAACAAAACTTTTCACCTGTTGATGATAACTGCAGCTAATTTAAAGTTGTTTGTTACCTTACTCCACGAAGCGTTTCGTCCTTCTGGGACTCGTCAGGCAGATGGTGGCCACTTAAAATCATTTACCTACATACAAACAAAACTCACAACACATAACCAAACCTGTGGTTAGACTACGCCATGCCTCCCAACCTGTCAACCCTTCTCCAATCTAAACTAAACTAGCAAGTTTGCCTTTTCCACACTAATTGAAATAAATATTTAAAAACTCTTACCGTGGGCGATGGTATCTCCTTGGTGAGATCTGAGAAGTCTCTGGCGCTGGTCAGGTTGCAGACGACTCGGTACTCGTTGTAGCCCGGCAGGCCGTGGTCGCGACCTGACACAAAACAACACGTTCTGTGGGTTCAACTCATTTCATTTCACAACACTAACCCTGATTGTAGATAATACTAGTTAAGTATTATCTAAAGGGTCAAGAAACTGTATGTTACTCTTCATATGCCTACATTTACTTTTTTAATTGGAAATAAGAGTTAAGTTCACAAAAAACACATTGGTGTGTGCCTCACTCGTCGAGTGACCAAGGCCCTGTTTGGCCGAAACATTTTTGAGGTATATTTATTATTTATTTAATTCCATCATATCTCCAAGCTCCGACCAGGTAAGCTGTTGGGTTCCCTCTCCGCGCCTCCACTTAACATAATACAGAAAGTACAAATGATAAAAGTAAAAGCAAAACAAAGACAATCATTAAAGATTGCGTCGCCTGATAAATTTCAATAAAAACAATAACATATAAAATACAAGGTCAACAAGATATTGCGTGCATACATAAATAAAACAATAAATATTGAACACATTGATGAATAATAGAGGAGTGCTAGAAAATGCAAACTTAAATTGAACATGAAGTGTTGAAGTGCCTGGGTAACACTTGAGTACCCACAATCATTCAATAAGGACCCTTATCTTGAAAGAACTCCTGGAGTAGTAATTTTCTAAGTTTACTTTGAAATGTTTAGGCTATTAGCAAAGGTTAATTATAATAAACAGAGTTATTTTGAGTCAAGCTCCAATGGGGGCTATTATGGAGAAAGTATGAACTTATGAGTACTTGGGGGTAATGTTGGCAGAGGATTTGGGTTGGGGGGGATCAGGTGCAAGAAGTTGTTAAGAAGGGTAATATAGGGCTCTGGGGTTCAATATGAGAAATCTAAGAGGGGCCAGCCGGGGAGTTAAAGATCGGGCGTACAAGGTAGTGGTTAGACCTGTCCTGGAGTATGCTGCGGCGGCATGGGATACGTATAAGCTGGGGGAGGTTTTGGAGGTAGAGAAAGTCCAACGTAGGGCGGCAAGAAGGGTTACGGGAAAGGTTAGGCGGTGGCGGTGGGAAGAGGATATATGGGGAATGAAGAGAGGGTATATGACAGTGTCACTGCAATGTTAGGGAGAGTTAGGGTGGGAGTCATGAAAGGGAAGAAGAAGGGAGGTTAGGTTGTGCAATATGTACAGGGAGGTTAGGGGAAGTAGGGGGTCGGGAGACATCCGCAATAGGCTGCAGGAGGGGCTTTACAGGGGTAGGGGGATCATTCATGGAAGTTCCAGTGTCAAGTAATAAGAACGGATCTGGGTCGGTATGGTTTCTTGGAAAGGACTGTTAGGGAGTGGAATGACTTGTCTGGGGATGCTGTAGATAGTGGGTCTTTGAGGGAATTTAGATCGTTTTTAGGGGGGGGGGGGGGGGGCAGAAATTAGGTCTGGGGGGAGTGAGTGGTTGCCACCAGGCGGAAGGGCCCATTAGTAACCTTAAGAAGTGTTATGTTATGTTATACTATTCTGGGTGCAATGAATGTCACTATTCGAATGAGTATTGTGACAGTTTGTGATTGGTACTCAATTGGAGTATTAGGGCAATAGTGTTTGTTGTTGTAGTATGAATGTGACGGGGTAATAAGGACGTACCTCGCTGAATGTTGATCGCCGCTAGGTCCATGCCGCTGTACGGCGTGCGCTTGTCTTCGAACAGGTGGTTGGTCACCTCGTTGGTAATGAACTGGTCAACGGTCTCCATGGGCGTTCCTATCAGGCCACGCATCAGCTCGTCCACCATGCCTGCATTCAACTATCATTAGAACCCACACGTACACACACACGCACATACATACACAAGCACGCACACACACACACACACACGCATACACACTATTAGGCCACGTATCAGCTCGTCCACCATGCCTGCATTCATGATTTTTTAAAGGAATTTTAGGATTTTTTAAGATGTTTTTCCTTGATCTTTTAGGAATGAAATGCTGATTTTGGATTCCAAATTGACACCAAAGTTGAAAAAAATCCAAAATTTGAATTTATTTAAAAAAATTATATTTTTTTGGCAAATTTTTCATTTTTTTCCCCATGTTTAAATTGAATCTTCTACAGGCAAACACAATATCCGGGTTTTTAAAAATTTGCGTTTTTGAGTGTTTTTATACACAATTGCCATTGGATTTTCGAACCATTCCAAAAATCGTTCTAATCTTTAGAATTTAACGAGGAAAAATTCTACCGATTCCAAACAAAACAAAGCATGCATCATTAGAAGTAGGTAGAACCCTTGGCGACACTAGCATCGCATAAATAAAGAAATAGGCATACATAAAAATAAATAAATAAATTTGTATTTAGAGTCTACCCACTCAGTCACATATCTGAATAAACATCAACATTTCATTAAAAGCAAACCAAGCCAACCCTGTAGGCGCTGACACCATCAGGTAATGTGCCTCGTTGCTAGGACGGCTCCAAGGTACCGTTTACACATTCGTAAGCCAAGAACTAATGGACTTAAGTCCAAATCAGAAGTTTAAAAACTTCTGTCTATAGTGGGAATTGAACCCTAGATCTTCTGCATTGGAAGCAGAGCCTCTAACCATAAGGGAAGACCAACCATTAGCAGCCTCGTCAGTACTATAGTACCATTTTACAAAGTACCTACGCCCATATACATAAATAAATTACGAGGTAAACGTGGCATGATGGGGGATACACAGTAAAAGATATAACTTTGGAAGGTGATAAATAATGAAGAACTAAGTACAGTATATCATTTTTTTTAAACAGTTTAAATGAGAAAAATACCTTATGTGAGAAAAGAGAATAGAACACATTTTGCTGTTGGCAAATAGCTACCGTATTTACTCGATTGCAAGCCGACACCGAATGCAAGCCGGACCCTGATTAAAAGTACATTTAACAAAAAAGTGTAGCATTTAAATACTCATAAGTTTGCATCGATTCCAAACCGGAGTGCCATTTTGAACTGCAAAAATGTGTCAAAAAAGGTAGGCTTGCAATTGGGTAAATACGGTATTTGTTTGGCCAGGCGCAGGAAGCATTATTCTGTCATACTACAGTCAGCCAGAAACAATTCCAGTCCAATTATGAAAACACTACTACCGTAAATAGTAAATATACTACCGTATTGGACCGAATATAGCACGATCTCGAATATAACACGACCCCCAATTTTTCGGAATTATTTCAAGAAAAAAGAAAAAATCAAAGGAAATTAAAATGTACAAGAAACATTTTTTTATTTACAATACAATGAATGTTTCACTCTTACAACAAGACATTTTGAACAATGTTAGGGCCTAGTCCTACGTTTTTTAACAGGGTGGGGCCAAGCACAAGCTCACATAGGCCAACCATAGTTCACCAGTCTGAAAAAGGTTTTACAAATGATCATTTTTACCTAGAATTGATTCGGGATTGATTCCAAAGTTTTTTTTTATAAATTGTACGCACAGTTATTTTGGTGGTCATTTTCCGCGGAACCCGTGAACTGTGATACGCGGCGATATTCCCGCGGTCTTTTCCTCGGAGCCCGTGATGACGTCGCCCGCCTCACGTCACGTGATCGGCTGGCGCCGAGAGGGTGGGCGGGGCGATGCGCAGCAGCCGATGCGCGGGAGTTGTATTGAGGGTTGCCTATGCTCAGGCGCTATTTCAAACGCAAGAGCGCGGAAATAACGCGAGTGCTGTTTTTGAGATAGTATTTTCGGAAAAAAACATCGCGCTATATTCGGTCCGATACGGTACCTTTTTTGATTCTATACAATTTTCTCACATGTCCGTCTGAGCATGAGAGCAAATAATTTATCAGCCGGGCCACTACTTGTGTATTCCGATATGCCATGGGCATGGTGTTTTCTAGGGTTGGGATTCAATTATAAATTCGTAATCGATATGAAACCAATGATTTCGACATCACATTGAAAAAAAATTCAACATAAAAATTATTTTCAACATATTTTTTTTTTTTTATTTAAAAAAATCTCTTTTTTAATGTTAAAATAGGTAATGTAGCCTAATAATAATGCAAAAGGTAAAATATATGTTTTTACATGGTTCCAAAATCAATTTTTCATTTTTCATTTTTTATTTTTGTAAGGTGGCAAATTGATGTCGAATTGAAAGTCAATTTTGCTTTGACATGTTGAATCGAATAATCGATGTCAAGTCCCAACCTATTTTCTGAGTCCTGGTATCAAATAATTGATTTAAGTAGTTACGTAGCCTCTGTTGTTCAGAGGCGTGGTTAGCTCCTTACCGTTCTTGTAGAGCGCGACGGGGTTGAAGAACGAGTCTCGCAGCCTCTCGAAGCCGAGCGTGTTGTACGACGTGTCCATCCGAGCCAAGGACGGCTTGAGAAGGCTGTGGCCGAAGCGGAAGGCGGCGGAGGCAAACTCATTGACCACCGTCGCATCGCACTCGTCGTCGTAGCCTGGGACAAACAAACACGTTAGAACACTTATTTGGGATTACTAATAAAAGGCCATCAATCAATGTCACATAATTAAGAAGGTCATTAACTTGTGACAACTGACAATGTGTGACAGAGAGTTATGATTCCTGTGACATCCTAACAAGCACTTCATATAATACCTCATTCATTTTTACTCACGTAAAAAAATGTTTAAATCATTTTATAGACTTTATAATAATGTGTAAAATATTTAATCTAAATGTGCCTGACCCTTTGCACTCGTACGTCAGCTGACAAGGGTGTTTCTGAATGTTTTTCTTCACCCCAATTTCCCCCAATTTTTAATGTTTTTAAAATTAAAACTTTCCAAAGAAATTGACAAATATTTAAGAGAGTACCATTAATTAGAGAGAGGTATAGGACATGCGTTTTAGGCAATTTGCTATTCGCTCGACCGACTGACATCACAGGTGTTTGAAATTTTCAACGTAAGTCAAGAATACGGAAATATATGGCTCTGCAGTAACACATTACCAAATTTAGTTTTTAAAAATAATTTCCATACAAAATAAATTAGTTTTCCCAAATTTTGAATTTGGTTAAAAACTCCAAATAAACCTAAATTTATGATTTTTTTCTAGATGATTAAGACAAAATTTTGAAAATCTATGACTGCAGGGCTGTCCATGTATGAAATATTGACAACTTTGCAAAGTTTCAAATACGTCGGATGCATCTTGGCCGGGCGAATAGCTATATTCCAACTGCCAAATGTGTCCCATTCCCTCTTTATGTTGTTTGTTTGTATGTAGCCCAGTCTCTCGCACACTCACCGGTATAGTAGCCGTCTGTAGTGAGCGTGAGTGCGTGCTGATTGACCCCGTCCCAGCCTAGCAGCCGCGGTAGGAACTCGTTGAACGCCATGTGCTGCGTAGAGGCTGCGACGATCCTCCGAGCCGTCTGGTAGAGCAGCTCGTCCGACCAATGGGGGTTGAGCTTGCTGAGCGACGTCACCACCCGGTTGTGTTCGCGTAGGTAGAGCGTGTGCAGAGCCGCCAGGCCGGGCTGCTCAGACGCCCTCGCGTCCCCTGGGAAACAACACACGATTTGTTCTGGTATATGTTGTTATAAACAAGGCCGCTTCGCGAACGCTTTTTCCAGTCGCGTTGATGGATGAGCTTTTTTAGGAATATTTCTGTCCAATGATTACGTTTTTATGTGGAATCTCCTTACTTTTTATATAGTTACCTACTTGATATTACTTGTTCATTATACACCTGTAAAAGGCTTATATTAAAACCTTTATTTCTATAAATTTTGACCTACTTTTTCAACTTTTTCTTTCAAGAGGCACTACATCACCATAATCCTTATGTCAATGTAAAATATGAACATTGCAGCCCCACCCGTTTGGTCAAAATCGGCCCAAATATCACGAAAATATCGTATTATAAACCGGAGAAAAAATCGTAAAAGTACGATTTCTATAAGAAATATTTTGTCAAATGTCTCTAGAATCATAACATATATGATTTCAGTGATTTTAAACGTTCCTATAAAGTTACATCAATATCGGAGTAGCCGTTTGCCAAATATCACGAAAATATCGCACTAAAAATAGAAAAAAATCGTAAAAGTACGATATTTATGAGAAATATTTCTTCGATTGTACCCAAAAACAATACAGCTCTAAGTTCAGAGATTTCGAAGGTCCCCTCCAATTTTCATCAAGATCGCATATGCCGTTTGCCCGGTAGAGAGCGAACAAACAGACAAAAAAACTAAGAAAAACAAAACACCCGAGCTATTTTTCTTGGGGTAACGTAAGTTAAAAAAAAATACAAACAAAAAAACACAAAGTCAAATTGAAGTCTTCGCTTCGCTCATCCAACAATAATATGGTTGGGATTTGATTATAAATTCGTAATCGATGTCAAACTAATAATTTGGACATCGTCGGAAAAAAATTTGACATTGAAATTTTTTTTCAACGTTTTTTCTCTTTTTTCTTTAAAAATAGGTGATGTAATGATGCAAAAAGTAAAATATATGGTTTTTTACATGGTTTGGTTTCAGAAGCAATTTTGTGTGTGTGCACGTATGTGCATGTGTGTGTGCGCGTGCTGCTCACCTCCTCGGAAGCAGAGCTTGGAGCGCGCCTTGCACGTATGTGCGTGTGCGTGCGTGTGTGTGCGTACGTGCGTGTGCATACGTGCATGCGTGTGTGTGCGTGCATGTATGCGCTCACCTCCTCGGAAGCAGAGCTTGGAGCGCGCCTTGCACTCGGGGTGGGTGTTAATCTCGGGCAATAGGTCCTTGGTCCGAGACGGGTGTCGCGTCACGTTCAGCTTCCCGCCGTCGTTGGACCGGAGCGCCTTCATCTCGCAGACGTCGGAGCCGTAGACGAACGAGGCGTCCAGGTAGGCAGTCACTTGGTTCAACTGCTCTCGGTAGCCTAGAGAGAGACGGGCGTTGCTTTACACGGGCAGGAATAGAGTTTTGGAAATAAAGATTTGCAAAAAAATCAGATTTCATCAAAATTATTTAGACAAAATTGCAAAACTTGAATTTATGTAGCAAATGAGCATAATTTATAAAAAAAATAATAATTATGAACATAAAAAAATATAAATTATGAACAATAATTAGTTACCAATTCACGACTCGAAATGGGCGGAGCTTAAAACGATCGATAGGTCACGTGACTAGTATTGGGTATAAATAAATCCTCATTTCGCAAGTTGGCGCCTGCTGAACGGCGCATCACTTATCACGCTCTAACTTTTATTCTATTCATTATTTAGACAACACTTAAATGAATAATATTTAGCAAACATATCATTCCTTGTAATAGCGATTATTTCAATTTTTTTGACCAAGTCGTTAGCTTGTTATAACAATGTACGCATCACACAAGTGAAAATTATCAATGACTTAAGTTTTCTCATTAATTAATTTGACAAAAAACTACTGATCGGATTTCGACAAGGATTCCTTGTAAAAATGCATCAGACTGTTTAGACAAGAAATAAACAAACTTTCTAGATAGAAAGTGCACTGAACGAAAATTTACAGCATAGAGTAACATGCAGCGTGCACTTTTTCACGGCTCATCCGCACGTCAAGAGTGCGTATTTTAGATAAAAACACATACCCTGCATATTACTCTATGCTGCAAAGTTTCGTTCAGTGCACTTTCTATCTAGAAAGTTAGTTTATTTCTTGTCTAAAAAGTCTGGTGCATATTTTTAAAGAGGTCTTGTCGAAATTCGATCAGTAGTTTTTTGTCAAATAAATTATTGAGAAAACTTTAGTTATTGATAATTTTCACATGAATGATGCGTACATTGTTATAACAAGCTAACGACTGTGTCAAAAAAATCGAAATAATCGCTATTACAAAGAATGATATATTTGCTAAATATTATTCATTTAACTATTGTCCAAATAATGAATAGAATAAAAGTTAGAGCGTGATAAGTGTTGCGCCGTGAAGCAGGCGTCAACTTGCGAAATGAGTATTTATACCCACTAATTCCACCATGTTGCCTCGTGACATCAGGAGGCGGGTACAATTCAAGTCGTCAATTCACAACACAAATACCGTGGATCTTGATTCAAAAAGATGATATTACAAACATTATATTTTGCGCAAAACAAAAACTTTTTACAGTAGTAAGTTTCCAGCTAAACAAAAACTCACACAGAATAAGTTTTCGAGTTTTCAACACAAGTAACTAAAAAAAAAAATGTTGTACGTAGTTTATTGATGAACCGCAATGTTTATTAGTTATACAAACTAAAATAAAACGCGAAATTGAAATTGATTGTAACGGTATGTAAATATATAAAATAATGAATACTAATACTGTACATAAATGGTGCATGTTGAGAATACATATCCCATGACAACGGCCATCGAGTAAAAGACGCCGTCGACAGACTCACCCAAGGTCAGCTGACCCGGCATCGACCTTGTGACCGGGATACACGTCGGCTTCCCTGTTGTTATGTTGACCTTGGGGAAGTAGGGGTCACCGTCCGGGACCGGGATAGGGAAGCATTCCGGGTGTACGCTGGTCATAGAGTCGCACGGCTGACAGTCTAAGATAGACTCGCCCACGAAACCTGTGGAAGACAGACAGAGAGGCTTAGGTTATGTCGGAAAATGAGCTGTTTTTGTATTTGGACTAGTACTAAAAATGACATTAAATTTGAAAATGTTGGGTATTAGTTTGTAGTAATAATAATTATTGTTATTAACCCTTTATGGTCAGATATTTTTTTTAAAATTATTAAACGAGGGAGCGGAGCGACCGAGTGTCTCCATTCAACTCGAACGGCTCTCATTCTGTGATTCTGTCAGTCTGTACGTCGAAAATCAGCCGAACCGCTGAACAGATTGGGCTGAAATTTTAAACAGACATCCGGTACAAGTTAACTGAGAACTGCTAACAAAATCAGCTAGATCCATTGCGATTTCATCCTACAATAAATAAAAATGTGATTTTTAAAATATCGATAGCATTTGTTTAGTAGCAGCTAGCGGGACAATATCCACGTGGCTTGCATGGCCTATTGTAAGCATTTAGTCTACCGCACGGAGAGTTGGGGTTCGATACCCGTTAGCTCGAACTTTTTTTATATATTTACACCCACATTATATTTTGGAGGGGTGTTAAATGGGAAATAAAACTGAGTGATTTTGTTTTATCTTGGAAATTTGTTAATGTTTCACGCTAATACATTTTGAATAGGATTCGCATTTCAAATGTTCAATTTATATAACTGGGGAAACGCCTAAGTCGTTGTTAAACGAGTGAGTGAGCCATGTGTTGAGTACCCGGTATCATTCCTCATACTGGGCTAGATCCTTAGATATAGGGGATGAAAGGGGATGTTCCCGGGTACTCAACACTTGGCTCACTAACTCACTCGTTTAACAACGACTTTGGCGTTTCCCTAGTTTAGAAGGCAGTGGAACTGTTAACTGTAGTAAGTTCATTAAAAGACCTGTAAGGGAGGGCATCATATACAAATTTTTCAAAATTAACAAAAAAAAAATCCCTTTTTATATGTTTTTATGGAAGGTGTTGTAATGTGTGCAGAAACACTCACGTTAGGGCTGCCCCGACACATGAGCGAAAAGGGTAAATGGGTTAGCAATTATAGTAAAACATGCTCCGAGAGGGGCTCTAGTCAGGTTAGGTTATCGGAGCCTCACAAGTCACAACAATTAATCTAAGAACCAGGTTAGTTTCTGGCAGGGGAAAACAAAGTGGGAGGGGGAGAGAGGAGGGGAGGGGAGGAGACATAAGGTTTAAGCAATGACATTCAATAAATATGCTAGACTCTCAGTATGGTCGTGGAGAGTGTGCCAATTAGAAGCCGTCATGAAAGGGGAAAAACAGTCGTCTAAATGTAGGTAAATTTGTGCATATTTACATACAGACGGCGGTGCTCACCCATCCGCTCAACAACAAACACAACTCCACAGCCACTTCAATTGTCAGATTAGCCAACTAGCTGTAAAGTATCTATGTATGTGGCAGTGAAATGATTTTCCCCCTTCGTGATGGCTTCTAATCGGCACGCTTGCGCTCGGGGAGGATAGGAGACTGAGCGTCTAGCACTTTGCTATGCAAAGTTTATTTATGTCATTGGGTTTAAGTTTAGTTTGTGGTGGTATTGCCAGATGAATAATAAGGGAGTAAGCTCACCCTTGTTGACGGGCGTGTGCGTGAGGTCGTGGTCCAGCAGCTGCGCAAACTGCATGAACATGAGTGAGTATCGCGTGTGGGGACGGCTGGTGTCTGGATGTACGTTGACGGAGATGAGACGGGGTGACGGGAGAGACTTGCCCGTCACAGACATCGCACGGGGGCTGCCCACACCTGAATAAGAAGTTTAGGGATTATAATCAAAATCACACTTTTAAAGGTAAGGTTAGCAATTGTCATAGAATAATATAAATCTTATAAACAATCATGTTTCAGACTACAAGTGTTGTACCGTCGTGGTAAGATGGTGGCAGCAGTCTGACGAACGCTCTGAACGCCTTGCCCATCTCCGGTCTCTTGAGGTTGTTGCACCACCCAGTGGCGGACCGGTGTCTGCTCGTGTGATCGCACGGCAGCGTCTGCTCGTCGCAGCGGAACACGCGCGGAATGTCGATAGCGTCCGACAGGTCGACGTCGGGCAGCGACATCATCAGTTCGCGGAGGAACCGCGGGGCCAGGCCGGTCTCCTCGTCCTTCAGGTCGCTGCGGGAATAAATAAATAAATACATAAATAATAAATAGATAAACAAATAAATAAAAATAAATAAATAAATAAGTAAATAAATAAATAAATAAATAAATAAATAAATAAAAAAATAAATAAATAAATAAAACAAATCCGTATTATTAGTAGTTTTAGGGCGCTTCAACGACAAAGATTATTCGCGCGTGTCTAGAGTCTACGCCCTCAGTCACACAACTGATTTTCAGTGGAGGAATCTAATTTAAAGCAGACCAAGCCAACACTGTCGGCAACGACGCTATCGACGAGAGCGGAAGTCTTTGTTTTTGATGTACATATGAAATAGTGAAATAGGTAATTGAAGAAAAGGAAGGTAACAACTACGGATGACATCAGAATTAGCGAAACAGAACCGGTTTTCAAAAAAAAAAAAATTATGGTTGTGGGTTAGGGGTGGCAGGATGCTCGTTGCCTCTACTTTATCAGCATATTTACGATCGGGAAAGCGGTTACCTTGGTTGGTTCGAGATGGGTGAGAGGTAAAGCCAATTTAATTGAGTTGATATAAAAACTAGGGCTGGGCAAAAAAATCAATATTTCGATACGATATCGATAAGTAGTAATATTTTCAATACAAATATTTGGCTTCATATCGAAATTTACACAAGAAATTCTAAATTTCGTAATTTTGGTGGAGGTGCCGGGTAATCAAAATTAAATTAATCCTGGCTGGTATCCTGGCTTGGTGTAGGTGCCGGGTCTTAAAACGCGATTGTAAAATCGTAAAAATTGTTCGTACGCGAGTTAGCTCTTACATTGGAACTGTTTATGATTGTACCTAACCATTACCCCCAAAAAAATTGAAACCAAATTAAAAATTCGAAACCGGTTTCGATCAAAACGGTTTCCGGTTAACCGAAGTAAGAGAAGCCATTTTGGCTTAAATTCGCCTTTTTCTTCAAGAGAAATAAAGACATTATTATTATTATTATTATTATTATCTCTAGTAACAACAGCAATGTTCCGATTGGAGACAGGGCACCTGCTGACAACACATCTCCATAGATTTGGAATATTTTAGTTGGATGTATGCAGATTATGTAACGGCAGAGTACAGGACAGATAGCACCTACTTTTATGTGCTCGATTAAAGGAAGCAAATGACGAAATTCCAGAGGGAATTGACGACTGGTGATGGGCGGAGCGCTAAGTCACGTGACGAGAAGGTGGGATAAATCCTCACTTCGCAAGTTGACGCCTGCTGAACGGCGCAACACTTATCACGCTCTAACTTTGTTTCCATTCGACATTTGGACAAAAACGTTAGAATAGTATGTAGCAAACATATCATTTCTTCTCATAGTGATTATCTCGAATTTTTAGACACATCCGTAAATTTGGTATATCGATGTACGTATTATACATGAAAAAAATATCAAAGATTATAACTTTTCTCATCTTCAATTGACAAAAAACTACTGTTAGGATTTCGACATGATATCTTTTTAAATATGCATCAGACTATTTCACAAAGAAATAAATCAACTTTCTAGATAGAAAGTGCACTGAACGAAAATTTACAGCATAGAGTAATATGCAGAGTGTAGTTTTTCACGGCTCACCCGCACGTCAAAAGTGCGTATTTGTTATGAAAACACACACCTTGCATATAAGTCTATGCTGTGAATTTTCGTTCAGTGCACTTTCTATCTAGAAAGTTAATTTATTTCTTGTCTTAAGAGTCAGATGCATACTTTGAATGAGGTCTTGTTGAAATCCGATTGAAAGTTATTTGTCAAATAGAAGTTGACAAAACTTATAATTTTTAATATTTTTTCCATGTATAATACGTACATCGATATAACAAGTTTACGGCTGTGTCTAAAAATTCGAGATCATCACTTTTAGAAGGAATCATATGTTTACTACGTATTATTCCAAAGGTTTTTTCCAAATTATGAATAGAATAAAAGTTAGAGCGTGATAAGTGTTGCGCCGTTCAGCAGGCGTCATCTTGCTGAATGAGGATCTATCCCACATCATTCCGCCACGTTGTTTCGTGACGTCAGGGGGCGGGTAAATCACTAGTCGTCAATTGGACGTAACGAAAGGGAGTTTTATCTCTACTGGACGGCTAAACATACATAATATGGCAATGATACAAACAGGGTTGAAATTAACGCTCGACCGAGGCTAATAAAACTTTCTTGGGCTAGTAAAAATCTCGTTTCACAAGCCCGACAGGCGAGTATTTTTTCCAGAGTTCCTAATTGTAGTTCAATAAATCTGAGTATTTCGCACTAATAACCTAACGAGTTTCCAGTACTTGTGCGCTACATGTATGGAAAATCGTTCTAAATAGGTTATATAAACAAAATAAGAATCTCTTAATTAAAGCTAATATTATTAATATTATGGTGAAAATTCGTTTCCGGACACTCCCTAGTCTCGCACACCCACAAGTCAAACCCGGCGAATGTTGTGATTTAAAACATTCACTTTGTGATCGTTTTACATCAATATAAGTAATATAACCAAATTGATTGTGGGCTAGTAAAGGGCTAGACTCTAGAGGACTATTGTTGCCATTAGCCCGAAGGGCTAAAAAATAAAATAATGTAAATGTGGACACAGGAAAACAACGCTTCATCCAAACTATTAAAAAATATCAATACTAGAGACAAATATTTAGTTTATAGAAAATTATTTTTCATATACTGTACCCATATTTTGATTGAAGTTGGATTCGTAAATAAATAAATTAAAGAAGGTTGAGATAGGCTGGTTGTTGTATTAAAGCGTGGCTCACCCTTGTAGGAATTTGTTGACGAAAGTCATCGACGCAAACTGTAGAACGATGGAGGTGTTTGCGATCTCTGCTGCCTGTCGCTTGGGCCGGTTGAATCCGAACGATGTTCCAGCAGGTGAGAGAGGGTCCGCGTTACGTTCTGGGGGCAGTAAATACAGTACTCTTATTTGCCTGTATATGAGTGCACGATAGAAATATAGGCAGATACTTATATTATCTAGCTATTCTAGTACACGAGTAATTAGTAAAACACATGAATAGGCCTAAAGATTATAATACAGCAGTGATAAATGTACAAGTGTCAACATAGGACTGACCTAAATGTTAAGTTCTATGAATATTTTGTACAATATGTGAAAAGTAAAGATGAAACGACCAGTAGATGGGTACAGTACAAATATAAACATGTCAGGTTATGTATGCATGAAAAATAAAGATGATTCTGTAGGTAGGATAAGAAATTATAACAATAAAAATAGATTTTTATTTTTAAAAACTTAAAGATACCCTTCAAAACAATGGGAATTTATTGTAGACACAGACAAAACACACATCACGAAACATTAATTTAAAAAGATATTTAAAAAATTGCGCTTCATTCATAAATAAAATAAGAAGTAGGCCGAAATACATTAATGAACAAAATTTAAATAAACAATAAAGCTAACAAAATATTAGCATAGCATTATTATATGTTGTAGACTGATGGTCATTGTTGTACAAATCAGCATTGACAAGGATCAACCTTGACTCTTTGGCACCGCTAAGCTTTGTTGATGGGCTGGGACCTCAATCATTGTTACAACACAATAGTTTTATTTCCATGGTAATTTGTATTGAGGATCATTTTCTGTGCAGTTCAAAATGGATTTCCCAAATTCTAGTTCCTGATCATCATTGTGTTTACAAGTGAGCATAGGAAGGATTCAAATCGAACCTCGCTATTTATTGGTAAGAGAGATGAGTTACAATACCTCACCGACAGCTTTGCTGAAATAGGGAAGAGTTAGGACAGGTTCGAGGTAGTTACAGACTCTAGGGATGCACAACAATAAATTCAAAATGAAATTCCTGACTTTAGAAATAAACTATTTGGAAATGCAATGAGATATCGTATAGGCCAAGGCTCCATTTGACCTTCCTGCAGCACAACTACGAAGTTAAAATAAATAAAATAAATTTGTAATTAGAGTCTACCCACTTAGTAATATAACTGATTTTCAGTGGGGGACATTAAACCAAAGCGAGGTAATTGTTTATTGTTTATTAGCTTCCGTTGGATCAAGACAGTTGGAATTGTCAAATACGTAGGTAGGCCTACATTAAGCACAGTAGTGTGGTAGATTTGCTTATAAAGCCTTCATCTTTTGAAGCCACCGAGTGGGCACATTCTCTGGCTAGTAAGCCAGTCAAGCCTTGCCACATATTTCCTCTTATCCATGTTTTTCTCGCCTCTTTGTTTTCAGGGAAACACGTGTTACTAGATGGTCTTGTTCATGTTCTTGTATCAACCACTCCTGTTTTGTGAAGATTGTCTTGGAGATAATCAGCCAGTGTGTGTCCAGGGGGAACACTTCTTTCTTCCTTGTCATTTCTCTCCTTCCTTGCCAGAGGCTCACCATCTTTTCCCCTGAGCAATTACTTTGTATTTTCCAATGACCTTCACACTCTTTTATGAGTAAATAATCTTCTTCTTCTTTTCATATGCTCGCATTTTTGGATTACTGGGCCATCATGCATTTTCTGGTTTTCCCGTAGAGATAGGCTTCAATTTCCTCATAGTTGATGCCGAGTGGAAATGCATCCATTTTGTCTTTAGGACTTGAACATCTAACTTTATAAAAACTACGTTTACAGTCACCTATGAAACCGAGTGACTTGGAGGGTCACGTGACTACCAAAACGTACGTTTTGAGCCAAATGCAAGTTTTAAATCACAACGTACGATTCGAAACGTACATTTCATACAAATTATCAAACCATAACTTTTCGGCCGTGGCTGGAAACGTATGCTGTGATTTAAAAGTTGCATTCTGCTCAAAACGTAAGTTTTGGTAGTCACGTGACTTTTCAAGTCACTCTAGGCGTAATTAAACGAGGGAGCGGAGCGACCGAGTGTCTCCATTCAACTCAAACGGCTCTCATTCTGTGATTCTGTCTGTCTGTCTGTCTGTATGTACGTCGAAAATCAGCCGAACCGCTGAACAGATTGGGCTGAAATTTTAAACAGACATCCGGTACGAGTTTACTGAGAACTGCTAACAAAATCAGCTAGATCCATTGCGATTTAATCCTACAATAAATAAAAATGTGATTTTTTAAATATCGGTAGCATTTGTTTAGTAGCAGCTAGTGGGACGATAGCTACGTTGCTTGCATTGCCCATTGGTAAGCATTTAGACCTCCGCACGGAGGGTTGGGGTTCGATAACCGTTAGCTCGAACTTTTTTTATATTTTTACACCCACATATTATTTTTGAGGGTTGTTAATGGGAAATAAAAATTAGGTGATTTTGTTTTATCTTGGAAATTTGTTAATGTTTCACGCTTATATGTTTTGAACATGATTCACATTTTAAATGTTCAATTTAAATAACAAGGGAAACGCCAAGTCGTCGTTATACGAGTGAGTGAGCCATGTGTTGAGTACCCGGTATCATTTCCCATACTGGGCTAGATCCAGCCTTAGGTATAGAGGAGGAAAGGGGAAGTTCCCGGGTACTCAACACTTGACTTACTCACTCGTTTAACAACGACTTTGGCGTTTCCCTAGTAATAAGCAATTCTGATTTGTTTGGGGGCCGTTTTAAATTCACAAAGCTTCGACTCAACACACATTTACGTACGTTTTGATTTAAAAACTTGCTCTTTCGATAGGTTTACGTTTTGACGGTGGCTTGTACGTGGCTGCAAACTCATATTAAAAACCTATCCCCTAGGTGGGTGGGGTCATGGCTTCGTTCAGCTTCTCCGGCAGCGACCCGGGCTCTGTGTCCGCGGACCACAAGGAAATGCTCCAAGAGCAGTTTGAGGCGGTGACGCGCGCGGACTGGGACCCTCTGGTCGAGCCCGTCAAGACGGAGAAGGAGACGACCAGCCGCGGCCCGACCGACTCGCCCTCGCCGCAGTGTCTCAACCGCATCAAGCACGACCTGCGCCGGTTTCACAAGGAGAAGCCTCAGGGTATCTACGTGGTCAGCGACGACACCAACATCACGGTGCGTACGACACACAGATCTACCACTTGTTTTATCTCACGCCCTCGCCGCAGTGTCTCAACCGCATCAAGCACGACCTGCGCCGGTTTCACAAGGAGAAGCCTCAGGGTATCTACGTGGTCAGCGACGACACCAACATCACG
Source organism: Sweltsa coloradensis (assembly GCA_024449915.1). Taxonomy (NCBI): domain Eukaryota; kingdom Metazoa; phylum Arthropoda; class Insecta; order Plecoptera; family Chloroperlidae; genus Sweltsa; species Sweltsa coloradensis. The sequence continues at coordinate 87,741 of JAMZAV010006433.1, forward strand.
GTGCGTACGGCACAGATCTAAAGTCCACTTCACGGGAAGATTGGTCCGCAGGTACCAGGAATTTCCTCCCCTCTTTACCACCACCACCTTCCTCGGATGGGCAGAGTGCACAAGATTTAGATCTTACCTATCCTCGACCCTTCTATTGATGGTCTCTAAACCCTACAATAGAGATAAATTCATTTTCCTTTCATTACGTAATATGTTGAAATTTACCTTTTAAATGCTCATAAAAGTTAATGGTTTTTAGTTCTACGTTTCACTGAAATAAAATCAGTATGAAAATGTTTTTGAATGAAACAAATTGATTGAGAACTAAAAATTTAACAATAAAATACAACACACACTTGCTATGAATTATGTTGTTAAAATTGTTAGTTCTCAGTAAATTATTTTTGTTTAAAAACATTTTCTTGTTGATTTTACTTCAGTGAAACATTAACAGTTTACGTAATGAAAGGAAAATGGATTTAACTATATTCAAGCGAAAATAATTTAATTGGATGGTTTCGACACCATCAATAGAAGGATCGAGCGACTATTAGATAGATACGATCTACATCTTGTCCACTCTGCTCGGGCCAGGAAGGTGGTGGAGGTAAAGACGGGAGAGAATTCCTGGTACCTGCGGACCAATCTTCCCGTGAAGTCCACTTTAGGGCTATCACTTGTTTTATTTAAATAAAACCGACAGTGTTGGCTCGAGCGTTAAGCGCGCGACTCTGATTCGGGAGGTCCCGGGTTCAAATCCCGTCGAGACCGGCAATCCTGACTGAAGGTTTTTTCCAAGGTTTTCCTCAGTAGTTAATGCGAATGCAAGGGATTGAGTCACCTTAAACAGCCCTCGGACATCCCTTCACAATGATCCTATCCGCAATATACTTGGTTAGTCACCTGCGGTCTGATTCTGTAAAATCGTTATGGAAGATAACGATCGTTATCCGGCACTTTAGCGACAATTTTGCGTGTCGACTGATTCTGTAAAAATGATAGCGATCGCTATGATAACGGGAATGAAAAAGGAGTCGCTATGCTATGCTATCAAGATACGATAAATGGCGGCCGTAGCGACTATTTTACAGAATCAGGTCGATAGCGATAATTTATAACGATTGATATTTCATATCAACTGTGATCGCTATCGCTACCGTAGCGACTATTTTACAGAATCGCACTGCTGAAGAGGGTCACACCGGTAAATCTGATGTGTATACCCCCCTACAGCGGCATCCTACAAAAATGTATTTATTGTAATAAATTAAAACACAAATAAAAATTGTATTTAGAGTCTACCCCCTCGGTCATTGGATGAGCGAAGCGAAGACTTCAATTTCACTGACCCCCCAAAAAATTTAGCTCGGGTGTTTTTTTTTTTTTTTTTTTTTTTTTTTGTTTGTTTGTTTGTTTTTTTGTCTGTTTGTTAACTCTCTCCCAGGCAAACGGCATATCCGATCTTGATGAAAATTTGACAGGACCTTCGAAATCTCTGAACTTAGAGGTGTATTGTTTTTGGGTACAATCGAAGAAATATTTCTCATGAATATCGTACTTTTACGATTTTTTTCGATTTTTTGTGCGATATTTTCGTGCCACTTGGGCCAATTCTGACCAAACGGGTGGGGCTACAACGTTCATGTTATACATGGACATTGAGGTTATGATGATGTAGTACATTTTTAAAGAAAAAGTTGAAAAAGTTAGCCAGAATCTATAGAAATAAAGCTTTTAATATAAGTTTTTTGATTTTTTGTGCGGTATTTTCGTGCCATTTGGTCCAATTCTGACCAAACGGGTGGGGCTACAACGTTCATATTATACATGGACATTAAGGTTATGGTGATGTATTACCTTTTAAAAGAAAAAGTTGAAAAAGTTAGCCAGAATTCATAGAAATAAAGCTTTTAATATAAGTTTTTTACGGTAAATAATAAAAATTGACAATAAACAATAGAAACTTGACAACAATCACTACAATGCGTAGGCAACAAAACAAAGCACTTGCAAAAGTAAAGATATCCCACGCAAACTAAAAACTTTAAAAAGCTCATCCATCAACGCGGCGGGACTTTAGCGTTTTCCTAGTATAACTGATTTTCAGTGGGGGACATTAAATCAAAGCGACCAAGCCAACCCTGTAGGCCCCGGCGCAATCGACGAGTGAGCGATAACCAACCAAAGATCGATATTTTTATTAGGAAATATAGCAATCAGTGGTATGGACAATGTGAACACCCGCGGATCAACGCCAGAATCAATAAAGCCAATTCAGAACAACTTTAAATTTATTATGTACCTAATTGCTAGGACGGCACCAAAGTCACTGTTTACAAATTCATAAGACAAGAACTGATGGACTTAAGTCCAAATTAGAAGTTAAAAAACTTTTGACTTTAGCGGGAATCGAACCCTGGACCTTCTGCATTGGAAGCAGAGATGCTAACCACAAGACCAACGAGCTACGCAATGTTTAACCTTGGTATCGATGTCAAACTAATAGTTTCGACATCACAATGAAAAATAAATTTGACATCGAAAAAAAAGAAAGATTTTATCACTTTTTTTGTAAAAATTGGTAATGTAATGGAAAAAATAAAATATATGGTTTTTACATGGTTCCAAAACGATTTTCCTTTATTTTATTTTTTTAAATACTATATGGCAAATTGATTGAATCAAAAGTCAATTTTGCTTCGACATCGAAGTCAAATCGAATGATCGATGTCAAGTCCCAGCCCTAAAGCATAATATTATTATTATTTTTATTATTATTATTATTATTATTATTATTATTATTATTATTATTATTATTATTATTATTCTCATTATTATTATTATTATTAGCAGCCATGGTTGCGCTAACAAACCGTTTGTTTCAGATCATCCATGCGCTGATCATCGGCCCCAGGGATACGCCCTACGAGGGGGGGTTCTTCTACTTCTATATCAAGTGTCCTCCAGACTACCCCATCAGGCCTCCGCGGGTCAAACTTATGACCACCGGGGGTGGTCGTGTCCGCTTCAACCCCAACATCTACCAAAGCGGCAAGGTAGGTCAACCCCACAGATATTAAACACCTATAGTAGGCTAAATTAGCAGTGTCCAATACCTCCGCACAGGCGCGACACCTATAGTAGGCTAAATTAGCAGTGTCCAATACCTCCGCACAGGCGCGAGCGTAGCAAATTGAAGCGTCGAAAAGCCAATTCAAAATGGCGATTTGGCGTTTTAATTTATAGCTTTTTTTAATGCAATAAAGTATTTTTCTGGATTGTTTGATATAGTTTTAGCTTGTGCAGCATGGGATTGAACAAACAGAAACAATAAGAAGTTATTGCATAAGGGAATTTAGTAATCATTTGATGTTAAAGGCTAGTATGCTCAGCTGTCAAACTGACGGCCATCTTTAAAAATATTCGGTCTACAAATCGCTCCCATTTAATTAACATGCAAACTGGGATTTCAAAATGGCTTCTAATTGTCACGGAAGTGGACCAATGACTGCTAATCTAGCCTACTATAGGTGTTAAGATATCTATGGTCTACCCCTTCTAGGGCTGTATCACCTCATATTCATTTGAGTGAGATTGTCTTTTTTTTTTTTTTTAAGTAACAGAAGTCCTAGGATGCTGCTAAAATATTACACAGTTGGTTAGGCTTGTGCAGTGGTATGTAAGTTTATCACTAGGCTGTTTAGCGAACCCTTTTTCTAGTCGCATTGACGGATGAGCTTTTTTGTAAGTTTTTTTGGATGAGCAAAGCGAAGATTCCATTTTACTACACTGGAGAAAAAAATCCGGATTTTTTTTTTTTTTTTTTTGTATTATTGTGTGTTTGTCAGCACGATTCTGGATACACCGATACTCCAATTGCGATGAAATTTTATGGAGGCCTTTGAAATCTCTGAACTTAGAACTGCCACGTTTTTGAGAACAATCAAAAAATTATTTCTCATGAAAATCGCAATTTTAACGATTTTTTTTCGATTTTTTACAAATTTCTTTGACTAATAACACCTACATGCTTTATCCGATTTTAATGATTTTTTCACAGAACCATAATTTTATAAATTTATATATTCGTGTGAAATTTGAGCGCAATCGAATAATTATTTCTTATGAAAATCGCAATTTTACGATTTTTTTCTTTTTTAAAATTACGATTAATTAAAAAATTAAAAATTAAAGTTTATTTTTTATTTAATTTAAATTAATTTTTAAAAAATCTTCAACTTAGTAATGATTTTTTCACAGAACAACAGAAAATCCGCATAACACATGGCAGCTCAAAGCACCAATTACGCTCATCCAACAACGCGGCGGGACTTAAGCGTTTTCCTAGTAGTATTCATGGGATCTCTTTACCTTTTCAAGCCCCATTGCAAAATCCTTTTTGTTAAATTAGGATATTTTTTATGAAGGAGTACTAATGGAATATGGTAGGTAATACAAATTAATAGAATGTAAAATATCTGGAGGCCCGAAGATTTGCTTTTTGAACGCATTGTAGGTGATTGCTGCCAAGTTTCAATAGTTACTTGTTAATTATTAAACACCTAAAAAAACTCATGTTAGAACCTTTATTTCTATGAATTCTGGCTAACTTTTTCAACTTTTTCTCTCAAAACGCAATACATCACCATTACCTTAATGTCCATGTGAAATATGAAGGTTGTAGCCCCACCTGTTTGGTCAAAATCGGCCCAAATACCACAAAAATATTGCATTAAAAATAAAAATAAAATCGTAAAAGTAAGATATTCATGAGAAATATTTCTTCGATTAAACCCAAAATCGTGGCAGGTCTAAGTTCAGAGATTTCGAAGGTCCCCTAAAATTCTCATCAAGATTGCATAATATGCCATTTGCCCGGTAGGCCTAGAGCGTGAACAAACAGACAGAAAAACAACCAAAAACCCAAAAAATACCCGAGCTAATTTTTTGGGAGGTCAGCGAAATTGTAGTCTTTGCTTTGCTCATCCAATAAGTTGGAACTCAATATCAGTGAATTCTTATATTAAATAATATCCAGCATTGGTGGAGGTGTCAGATTGGACTTAATAAAGAAATTGCACGCAAATGTAGGTCACACCACAGTATTATTTCTTTTAATTTTCAATTCTATGAGCGACCCACAATCAAGGAAATACGGATATTCATTTCCCTGTGTATTTCCTAATGTACAGTTTGAAAATGCTAACAAAAAAGTTTTGTCTTAAGCTA
>JAMZAV010006434.1:0-32661 GCA_024449915.1 Sweltsa coloradensis
AATTCACTGCACAACAGGGCGATTCTACTACTGCCCACGTGTACTCTATAGTTAGTTGTGATGATTGACAGTGACAGTTCCCGGTTTGGTTCATAAATAAGTAAGAAATCCGTACCCAAATATTCCTCTCAAATTTAAATAAACTTCCGTAAATCTGTCAATGTCTGTCCGATTTGACAATGAATTGGTTATTTGACAATAGGAGAACTTTATTGTTAATAATTTTTAAGAATTAATTGATTTTGAGACGGACCCAAAATTAACAAATTTGATAAGGGGTTAGCCTTTGTGAATTTTTTGGCAAAAAATTCAACTGCACAACAGGGCGATTCTACTTCTGCCCACGTGTACTCTATAGTTAGTTGTGATGATTGACAGTGACAGTTCCCGGTTTGGTTCATAAATGAGTAAGAAATCCGTACCCAAAGTTCCCGCTTAAAGTTATTTAAACTTCCGTAAATCTGTCAATTTCTGTCCGATTTGACAATGAATTGGTTATTTGACAATGGGTGAACTCTATTGTTAATAATTTTAAATAATATATTGATTTTGAGACGGACCCAAAATTAACAAATTTGTTAAGGGGTTAGCCTTTGTGAATATTTTGGCAAAAAATTCAACTGCACAACAGGGCGATTCTACTACTGCCTACGTCTACTGTAAAGTTAGTCGTGATAATTGACTGTGACAGTTCCCGGTTTGGTTCATAAATAAGTAAGAAATCCGTACCCAAAGATCCCGCTCAAAGTTAAATAAACTTCCGTAAATCTGTCAATTTCTGTCCGATTTGACACTGAATTGGTTATTTGACAATGAGAGAACTCCCTTGTTAATAATTTTGTAGAATATATTGATTTTGAGACGGACCCAAAATTAACAAATTTGTTAAGGGGTTAGCCTTTGTGAATTTTTTGGCGAAAAATTCAACTGCACAACAGGGCGATTCTACTACTGCACTCGTGTACTCTATAGTAAGTCGTGATGATTGACAGTGACAGTTCCCGGTTTGTTTCATAAATAAGTAAGAAATCCGTACCCAAAGATCCCGCTCAAAGTTAAATAAACTTCCGTAAATCTGTCAATTTCTGTCCGATTTGACAACGAATTGGTTATTTGACAATGGGAGAACTCTATTGTTAATAATTTTGTAGAATATATTGATTTTGAGACGGACCCAAAATTAACAAATTTGTTAAGGGGTTAGCCTTTGTGAATTTTTTGGCGAAAAATTCAACTGCACAACAGGGCGATTCTACTACTGCACACGTGTACTCTATAGTTAGTCGTGATGATTGACAGTGACAGTTCTCGGTTTGGTTCATAAATAAGTAAGAAATCCGTACCCAAAGATCCCGCTCAAAGTTAAATAAACTTCCGTAAATCTGTCAATTTCTGTCCGATTTGACAATGAATTGGTTATTTGACAATAAGAGAACTCCCTTGTAAATAATTTTGTAGAATATATTGATTTTGAGACGGACCCAAAATTAACAAATTTGTTAAGGGGTTAGCCTTTGTGAATTTTTTGGGGGAAAAATACAACTGCACAACAGGGCGATTCTACTACTGCCCACGTGTACTCTATAGTTAGTCGTGATGATTGACAGTGACAGTTCCCGGTTTGGTTCATAAATAAGTAAGAAATCCGGGACCCAAAAGATCCCGCTGAAGTAAATAAACTTCCGTAAATCTGTCAATTCTGTCTGATTGACAGTAAATGGTTATTTGACAATGGGAGAACTCTATTGTAATAATTTTAAAGAAATATTTATTTTGAGACGGACCAAAAATTAACAAATTTGTTAAGGGGTTGCCTTTGTGAATTTTTTGGGGAAAAATTCAACTGCACAACAGGGCGATTCTACTACTGCCCACGTGTACTCTATAGTTAGTTTTGATGATTGACAGTGACAGTTCCCGGTTTGGTTCATAAATGAGTAGAATAATCCGTACCCAAAATATCCCGCTCAAAGTTAATAAACTTCCGTAAAATCTGGCAATTTCTGTCCGATTGACAACTGAATTGGTATTGGACAATGAGAGAACTCCCTTGTTAATAATTTTGTAAGAATATATGATTGGAGACAGGACCCAAAATGAAACAAATTTGTTAAGGGGTTAGCCTTGGAATTTTGGCGAAAAGTTCAACTGCACAACAGGCGATTCTACTACTGCCACTCGTGTACCTCTATAGTAAGTCGTGATGATTGACAGTGACAGATTCCCGCGTTTGTTTCATAAATAAGTAAGAAATCCGTACCCAAAGATCCCGCTCAAAAGTAAATAAACTCCGTAAAATCTGTCAATTTCTGGCCGATTTGACAACGAATTGTATTTGACAATGGGAGAACTTCTATTGTTAATTAATTTAAGAATTTATGATTGAGGACGGACCCAAAATTAACAAATTTGATAATGGGGTAGCTTTGTAAATATTTTGGCAACACAAAAAATCAACTGCACAAACAGGCGATTCTACTACGCCTACGTCTACCGATAGTTAGTCGTGATACTTGGACAGTGACAGTTCCGGTTTTGTTTCATAAACTAAGTAAGAAAATCCGTACCAAAGGAGCCCGCTCAAAGTTAAATAAACTTTCCGTAAATCTGTCAATTTCTGTTCCGATTTGACAATGAATTGGTTATTTGACAATGAGAGAACTCCTTGTTAATAATTTTAAAAAAATTATTGATTTGAAACGAAACCCAAAAATTTAAAAAATTTGTAAGGGGTTTGCTTTTGAATTTTTGGCAAAAAAATTCAATGCACAACCCGGGCGATTCTACTCTGCCACGTCTACTTATAGTTAGTCGTGATGATTGACAGGACAGTTCCCGGGTTTTGGGTTTTATAATAGTAAGAAATCGTACCCAAAGATCCCGCTTGAAGTTAAATAAATTCGTAAATCCCGTCAATTTCCCGTCCGATTTTACAAAAGAATTGGTTATTTTGACAATGGGAGAACTCTATTGTTTTAATAATTTTAAAAATATTATTTTTTGGGCGGACCCAAAATAAAAAATTTGTTAAGGGTTAGCTTGTGAAGTTTTTGTCAAAAATTCAACTGCACAACAGGGCGATTCCTTTCGCCACGTTACTTATAGTTAGTGTGATATTGACTGTGACAGTTCCCGGTTTGGTTCATAAATAAGTAAGAAATCCGTACCCAAAGAATCCCGCTCAAAGTTTTAAATAAACTCGTAAAGCTGTCAAGTTCTGTCCGATTTGACAATGAAGGTTATTGACCAATGGGAGAACTCTATGTGGGGGGTGGTGGCTAATAATTTTTAAAGAATTTATTGATTTTGCGAGGACCAAAATTAACAAATTTGATAAGGGTTAGCCTTTGTGAATTTTTGGCGATAAATTCAACGCACAACAGCGATTCTACAACTGCCCACGTGTACTCTATAGTTAGTTGTGATTGATTGACAGTGACAGTTCCCGGTTGCGTTAATAAATAAGTAAGAAAAATCCGTACCCAAGATCCCGTTAAAGTAAAATAAACTCCGTAAATCTCGTCAATTTCTGTCTGATTGACAGTAATTGGTTATTTGGAACAATGGGAGAACTCTATTGTTAATAATTTAAAATATATTGATTTGAGACTTACCAAAAATTAACAAATTTGTTAAAGGTGGTTAGCTTTGTGAATATTTTGGCAAAAAATTCAACATGCACACAGGCGATTCTACTACTGCCTACGTTACTGATAGTTAGTCGTGCTAATTGACAGTGACAGTTCCCGTTTTGTTCATAAAATAAGTAAGAAATCCCCCCCATACCAAAGAATCCCGCCTCAAAGTTAAATAAACTTCCGTAAATCTGCAATTTCTGTCCGATGACAATGAATTGGTTTTTGACAATGAGAGAACTCCCTTGTACTAATTTTGTAGAATATATTGATTTGAGACGGACCAAAATCTAACAAATTGTTAAGGGGTTAGCTCTTGGTGAATTTTTTGGCGAAAAATTCAACTGCACAAGAGGCGATGTTTCTACTACTGCACACGTGTACTCTATAGTTAGTCGTGATGTGACAGAATGACAGTTCCCGTTTGGTTCATAAATAATAAGAAACTCCGTACCCAAGATCCCACTCAAAGTGGGGCTAATAAACTTCCGTAAAATCTGTCAATTTCTGTCGATTGACAATGAATTGGTTATTTGACCAATAAGAGAACTCCTTGTAATAATTTTTGGGAATATATTGATTTTGAGGACGGACCCAAAATTAACAAATTGTTAAGGGGTTAGCCTTTGTGAATTTTTTGGCGAAAAATCAACTGCACAACAGGGCGGATTCTACTACGCACACGTGTACTCTATATTAAGTCGTGATGATTGACAGTGACAGTTCCCGGTTTGGTTCATAAATAAGTAAGAAATCGGTACCCAAAGATCCCGCTTGAAGTAAAATAAACTTCCGTAATCTGTCAATTTCTGTCTGATTTGACATTAAATGAGTTATTTGACCAATGGAGAACTCTATTGTTAATAATTTAAGAATATATTGATTTTGAGACGGACAAAAATTAACAAATTTGTTAAGGGTCTCGCCTTTGTGAATTTTTTGGGGAAAAATTCAACTGCACAACAAGGGCGATTCTTACTAATGCCCAAGTGTACTCTATAGTTAGTTGTGATGGATGCAGTGACAGTTCCCCGATTTGGTTCATAAATAAAGTAAGAAAATCCGTACCCAAATTATTCCTCTCAAATTTAAATAAACTTCGTAAATCTGTCAATTTCTGTCGAATTTGACAAATTGAATTGTTATTTGACAATGAGGAGAACTCTAGTGTTAATAATTTAAAAGAATTTATTGATTGTGAGACGACCCAAAATTAACCAAATTGATAAGGGGTTAGCCCTTTGTGAATTCTATAGCAAAAAATTCAACTGCCACAACAGCGGCGATTCTTCTCTGCCCACGTGTACTCTAAGTTAGTTGTGATGATTGGACAGTGACAGTTCCCGGTTTGGTTCATAAATGAGTAAGAAATCCGTACCAAAAAGTTCCCGCTTAAAGAGATTTAAACTTCCGTAAATCTGTCAATTTCTGTCCGATTTGACAATGAATTGGTTATTTGACAATGAGAGAACTCCCCCTTGTTAATTTAATTTTGTAGAATATTTTGATTATTGAGACGGACCAAAATTAACAAATTTGTTAAGGGGTTAGCTTTGTGAATTTTTTGGCGAAATTCAACTGCACAAACAGGGCGCTTCTACTACTGCACTCTGTACTCTATAGTTAGTCGTGATGATTGACAGTGACAGTTCCGGTTTGTTTCATACATAGTAAGAAATCCGTACCAAAAGATCCCGCTCAAAGTACAATAAACTTCCGTAAATCTGTCAATTTCTGTCGATTTGACAATGAATGGTTATTTTACAAATGGGAGAACTATATTGTTAATTAATTTTAAAGATTTATTGATTTTGAGACGGACCAAAATTAACAAAAATTTTGATAAGGGGGTTACCATTGGAAATTTTTTGGCGATAAATTCAACTGCACAAAGGGCGATTCTACACTGCCCACGTGTACTTATAGTTAGTTGTGATGATTGACAGTGGAAGAGTTCCCGGTTTGGTTCATAAATACGTAAGAAATCCGTACCAAAGATCCCGCTTAAAGTAAAAGAAAACTTCCGTAAATCTGTCAATTCTGTCTGATTTGACAGTAAATTGGCTTATTTGACAATGGAGAAACTCTATTGTTAATAATGTTAAATATATATTGAAATTAGACGGCGAACCCAAAATAACAAATTTGTTAAGGGGTTAGCTTTGTGACTATTTTGGCAAAAAATTCAACTGCACAACAGGGGCGATCTACTTAGTGCCTACGTCATGATAGTTAGTCGTGATAATTGGACAGTGACAGTTCCGGTTTTGTTCAATAAAAATAAGTAAGAAACTCCGTACCCAAAAGTTCCCGCTTAAGTTATTTAAACTTCCGTAAATCTGTCAATTTCTGTCCGATTTGGACAATGAAATTGGTTATTTGACAAGGAGAACTTATGTGAATAATCTTAAATAATATATTGATTTTTGAGGGGACGACCCAAAATTACACAAATTGTTTAAGGGGTTAGCCTTTGTGAATATTTTGGCAAAAAAATTCAACTGCACAAACAGGCGATTACTAATACTGCCTAACGTTACTGTATAGTTAGTCGTTGATAATGACACTGTGACAGTTCCCGGTTTGGTTCCATAAAATTACAGTAAGAAAATCCGTACAACCAAAAGATCCCGATCAAGTTAAATAAACTTCCGTAAATCTGTCAATTTCTGTCCGATTTGACACTGAATTGGTTATTTAACAATGAGAGACTCCCTTGTTAATAATTTGTAGAATATATTGATTGAGCGCGACCCAAAATAACAAATTTTAAGGGGTAGCTTTGTGAATTTTTGGGAAAAATTCAACTGCCCCAACAGGGCGATTCTATACTGCACTTGTTGTACCTATAGTAGGTCGTGATGATTGACAGTGAACAGTTCACGAGGTTTGTTTATAAATAAGGAAGAAATCCGATACCCGAAGATCCCGCCAAAGTAAATAAATTCCGTAAATCTGTCAATTTCTGTCGATTAGAAAATGAATTGGTTATTTGACAATGGGGAAGGGGGGGGGGGGAACTCTATTGTTAATTAATTTTAAAAGAATTATTGATTTTGAGAGGACCCAAAATTAACAAATTGATAGGGTTCGCCTTTGTGAAATTTTTTTGGCGATTAAATTCAACTGCCACAAACAGGGCGATTCTACAAAATGCCCACGTGTAATCTATAGTAAGTGTGAGATTGACAGTCGACACTAGTTCCCCGGTTTGGTTCATAAATAAGTAAGAAATCCGTACCCAAAGATCCCGCTTAAAGGTAAATAAACTTCCGTACATTCTGTCAATTCTGTCTGATTGACAGTAAATTGGTTATTGACAATGGGAGAAAACTCTATTGTTAATAATTTAAATAATATATGATTGAGACGGACCAAATTAACAAATTTGTTAAGGGTAGCTTTGTGAATATTTTGGCAAAAATTCAACTGACCAAACAGGGCGATTTTACTACTGCCTACGTCTACTGTATAGGTTAGGTCGTGATAATTGACAGTGACAGTTCCCGGTTTTGTTCATAAATAAGTAAGAAATCCGTACCCAAGATCCCGCTCAAAGTTAATAACTTCCGTAAATCTGTCAATTTCTGTCCGATTTGACAATGAATTGGTATTTTTGACAAGAGAGAACTCCCTTGTTAATAATTTTGTAGAATTATTGATTTTGTGAGACGGGACCCAAAATTAACAATTTGATAGGGAATTTTTGGCCCAAAAAATTCAATCTGCACAACAAGGTCGATTCTAATTCTGCCACGTGTACTCTCTAGTTAGTTGTGATGATTGACAGAGACAGTTTCCCGGTTTGGTTCATAAATTGAGTAAGAAATCGTACCCAAAGTTCCCGCTTAAAGTATTTAAACTTCCGTAAATCTGTCAATTTCTGTCGATTTGACAATGATTGGTGGTTATTTGCACATAAGAGAACCACCCTTGTAATAATTTAAATAATATATTGATTTGAGACGGACCCAAAATTAACAAATTTGTTTAAGGGGTTAGCCTTTGTGAACTATTTTATGGCAAAAAATTCAACTGCACAACAGGGCGATTCTACTAATGCCTACGTCTACTCTAGAGTTAGTCGTGATAATTGACTGTGGACAGTTCCGGTTTTGGTTCATAAATAAGTACGAAAGCCGTACCCAAAGATCCGCTCAAAAGTTAAAGAATCCGTAAATCTGTCAATTTCTGTCGATTGACACTGAATTGTTTATTTAACAATGAGAGACACTCCTTGTAATATTTGTAGAATATATTGATTGGTGACGGACCCAAACATTAACAAATTGTAAAGGGGTTAGCCTGTGTGAATTTTTTTTTTTTTTTATGGCGAAAAATTCAAAGGCCACAACAGGGCGATTCTACTTACTGCCCTCGTGTACATCTATAGTTATGTCTTGATGATTGACAGTGACAGTTCCCTGGTTTGTTTCATAAAATAAGTAAGAAATCCGTACCCAAAAGATCCCGCATCAAAGTGAAAAAACTTCCGTTAAACCCGGTCAATTCCTGTACGATTTGACAATGAATTGTTATATGACAATGGGAGAACTCTATGTTAATATTTTAAAGAATTATTGATTTTGAGACGTGAAAAAAAGGAACAAATTTGATAAGGGGTTAGTCTTGTGAATTTTTTTGGCGATAAAATTCAACTGCACAAACAGGGCGATCTACAACTGCCCACGTGTACTTCATAGTTACGTTGTGATGATTGGACAGTGACAGTTCCCGGTTGGGTTCATAAATAAGTAAGAAATCCGTAACCCAAAAGATCCGCTTAAAGTAAAATTAACTTCGTAAAGCAGTCAATTTCTGTCGATTTGACGTAATGGTTATTGACACTGGGAGAAACTCATGGTTAATAATTTTAAATAAATATGATTTGAGACTTACCAAATATTAACAAATTTGTTAAGGGGTTAGCTTGTGAATATTTTGGTCAAAAAATTCAAAACTGAACAACGGGCGATTCTCTACGACTGCCTACGCTACTGCCCTATTAGTTAGTCGTGATACTTGACAGTGACCAGTGCCCGGTTTTGTCATAAATAAGTAAGAAATCCGTACCCAAAGATCCGCTCAAAGTAAATAAACTTCGTAAATCTGTCAATTTTCTGTCCGATTTGACATTGAATTGGTTAATTTGACCAATGAGAGAACTCCCTCTGTTAATTTTGTGAATACATTGATTTAGAGACGGACCCAAAATAACAAAATTGTAAGGTTAGACCTTTGTGAATTTTTGGCCGGAAAAAATTCAACTGCACACAGGGCGATTCTACTATGCACACCGTGTACTCTATAGTTAGTCGTGATAACTGACATTGGACAGTTCCGGTTTGGTCATAAAATAAGTAAGAAAATCCGTACCACAAAGATCCCGCGGCAAAGTTAAATAAACTTCCGTAATCTGTCAATTTCGTCCGATTTGACAATGAATTGGTTCATTTGGACAATAAGAGAACTCCCTTGTAAATAATTTGTAGAATCTATTTGATTTTGAGACGGGACCCAAAATTAACAAATTTGTTAAGGGTTAGCCTTTGTGAATTTTTTGGCGAAAATTCAACTGCACAACAGGGCGATTCTACTACTGCACCGTGTATCTATAGTTAGTTGTGATGATTGACAGTGACAGTCCCGGTTTGGTTCATAAATAAGTAAAGAAATCCGCTACCCAAAATTCCTCTAAAATTAAAATAAACTTCCGTAAATCTGCAATTTCTGTCCGATTGACAATGAATTGGTTATGTGACAAATGGAGAACTCACTTGGTAATAATTTTGTAGAATATATTGATTTTGAGATGCGACCCAAATTAAAAAATTTGTAAAGGGTTAGCCTTTGGAATTTTTGGCGAAAAATTCAACTGCACAACAGGGCGATTCTACTACTGCACACGTGTCTCTACGTTAGTCGTGATGATTGGGACAGTGACAGTTCCCCGGTTGGTTCATAAATAAGTAAGAAATTCCGTACCCAAAGATCCCGTCAAGTTTAAATAAACCAACTTCCGTAAATCTGTCAATTTCTGTCCGATTTGACAGTAATTGGTTATTTGACAATGGGAGAACTCTTGTTAATATTTTAAAGAATATATTGATTTTGAGACGGACCCAAATTAACAAATTTGTTAAGGGTTAGCCTTTGGAATTTTTTGGCGAAAAATTCAACTGCACACAGGGCGATTCTACTATGCACACTTACCTATAGTTAGTGTGATGATTGACAGTGACAGTTCCCGATTTGGTTCATAAATAAGTAAGAAATCCGTACCCAAATATTCCTTTCAAATTTAAATAAACTTCCGTAAATCTGTCAATTTCTGTCCGATTTGACAATGAATTGGTTATTTGACAATGAGAGAACTCCCTTGTTAATAATTTTGTAGAATATATTGATTTTGAGATGGACCCAAAATTAACAAATTTGTTAAGGGGTTTAGCCTTTGTGAATTTTTTGGCGAAAAATTCAACTGCACAACAGGGCGATTCTACTACTGCACACGTGTACTCTATAGTTAGTCGTGATGATTGACAGTGACAGTTCCCGGTTTGGTTCATAAATAAGTAAGAAATCCGTACCCAAAGATCCCGCTCAAAGTTAAATAAACTTCCGTAAATCTGTCAATTTCTGTCCGATTTGACAATGAATTGGTTATTTGACAATGGAGAACTCTATTGTTAATAATTTTAAAGAATATATTGATTTGAGACGGACCCAAAATTAACAAATTTGTTAAGGGGTTAGCCTTTGTGAATTTTCTGGGAAAAATTCAACTGCACAACAGGGCGATTCTACTACTGCCATGTGTACTCTATAGTTAGTCGTGATGATTGACAGTGACAGTTCCCGGTTTGGTTCATAAATAAGTAAGAAATCCGTACCCAAAGATCCCTCAATTTAAATAAACTTCCGTAATCTGTCAATTTCTGTCGATTTGACATGAATTGGTTATTTGACAATGGGAGAACTCTATTGTTAATAATTTTAAAGAATATATTGATTTTGAGACGGACCCAAAATTAACAAATTTGTTAAGGGGTTAGCCTTTGTGAATTTTTTGGCAAAAATTCAACTGCACAACAGGGCGATTCTACTACTGCCCACGTGTACTCTATAGTTAGTTGTGATGATTGACAGTGACAGTTCCCGGTTTGGTTCATAAATGAGTAAGAAATCCGTACCCAAAGTTCCCGCTTAAAGTTATTTAAACTTCCGTAAATCTGTCAATTTCTGTCCGATTTGACAATGAATTGGTTATTTGACAATGGGAGAACTCTATTGTTAATAATTTTAAATAATATATTGATTTTGAGACGGACCCAAAATTAACAAATTTGTTAAGGGGTTAGCCTTTGTGAATATTTTGGCAAAAAATTCAACTGCACAACAGGGCGATTCTACTACTGCCTACGTCTACTGTATAGTTAGTCGTGATAATTGACTGTGACAGTTCCCGGTTTGGTTCATAAATAAGTAAGAAAGCCGTACCCAAAGATCCCGCTCAAAGTTAAATAAACTTCCGTAAATCTGTCAATTTCTGTCCGATTTGACACTGAATTGGTTATTTAACAATGAGAGAACTCCCTTGTTAATAATTTTGTAGAATATATTGATTTTGAGACGGACCCAAAATTAACAAATTTGTTAAGGGGTTAGCCTTTGTGAATTTTTTGGCGATAAATTCAACTGCACAACAGGGCGATTCTACAACTGCCCACGTGTACTCTATAGTTAGTTGTGATGATTGACAGTGACAGTTCCCGGTTTGGTTCATAAATAAGTAAGAAATCCGTACCCAAAGATCCCGCTTAAAGTAAAATAAACTTCCGTAAATCTGTCAATTTCTGTCTGATTTGACAGTAAATTGGTTATTTGACAATGGGAGAACTCTATTGTTAATAATTTTAAATAATATATTGATTTTGAGACTTACCCAAAATTAACAAATTTGTTAAGGGGTTAGCTTTGTGAATATTTTGGCAAAAAATTCAACTGCACAACAGGGCGATTCTACTACTGCCTACGTCTACTGTATAGTTAGTCGTGATAATTGACAGTGACAGTTCAAGAATTGGTTATTTGACAATGAGAGAACTCCCTTGTTAATAATTTTGTAGAATATTTTGATTTTGAGACGGACCCAAAATTAACAAATTTGTTAAGGGGTTAGCCTTTGTGAATTTTTTGGCGAAAAATTCAACTGCACAACAGGGCGATTCTACTACTGCACTCGTGTACTCTATAGTTAGTCGTGATGATTGACAGTGACAGTTCCCGGTTTGTTTCATAAATAAGTAAGAAATCCGTACCCAAAGATCCGCTCAAAGTTAAATAAACTTCCGTAAATCTGTCAATTTCTGTCCGATTTGACAATGAATTGGTTATTTGACAATGGGAGAACTCTATTGTTAATAATTTTAAAGAATTTATTGATTTTGAGACGGACCCAAAATTAACAAATTTGATAAGGGGTTAGCCTTTGTGAATTTTTTGGCGATAAATTCAACTGCACAACAGGGCGATTCTACAACTGCCCACGTGTACTCTATAGTTAGTTGTGATGATTGACAGTGACAGTTCCCGGTTTGGTTCATAAATAAGTAAGAAATCCGTACCCAAAGATCCCGCTTAAAGTAAAATAAACTTCCGTAAATCTGTCAATTTCTGTCTGATTTGACAGTAAATTGGTTATTTGACAATGGGAGAACTCTATTGTTAATAATTTTAAATAATATATTGAAATTGAGACGGACCCAAAATTAACAAATTTGTTAAGGGGTTAGCCTTTGTGAATATTTTGGCAAAAAATTCAACTGCACAACAGGGCGATTCTACTACTGCCTACGTCTACTGTATAGTTAGTCGTGATAATTGACAGTGACAGTTCCCGGTTTTGTTCATAAATAAGTAAGAAATCCGTACCCAAAGTTCCCGCTTAAAGTTATTTAAACTTCCGTAAATCTGTCAATTTCTGTCCGATTTGACAATGAATTGGTTATTTGACAATGGGAGAACTCTATTGTTAATAATTTTAAATAATATATTGATTTTGAGACGGACCCAAAATTAACAAATTTGTTAAGGGGTTAGCCTTTGTGAATATTTTGGCAAAAAATTCAACTGCACAACAGGGCGATTCTACTACTGCCAACGTCTACTGTATAGTTAGTCGTGATAATTGACTGTGACAGTTCCCGGTTTGGTTCATAAATAAGTAAGAAATCCGTACCCAAAGATCCCGCTCAAAGTTAAATAAACTTCCGTAAATCTGTCAATTTCTGTCCGATTTGACACTGAATTGGTTATTTAACAATGAGAGAACTCTCTTGTTAATAATTTTGTAGAATATATTGATTTTGAGACGGACCCAAAATTAACAAATTTGTTAAGGGGTTAGCCTTTGTGAATTTTTTGGCGAAAAATTCAACTGCACAACAGGGCGATTCTACTACTGCACTTGTGTACTCTATAGTTAGTCGTGATGATTGACAGTGACAGTTCCCGGTTTGTTTCATAAATAAGTAAGAAATCCGTACCCAAAGATCCCGCTCAAAGTTAAATAAACTTCCGTAAATCTGTCAATTTCTGTCCGATTTGACAATGAATTGGTTATTTGACAATGGGAGAACTCTATTGTTAATAATTTTAAAGAATTTATTGATTTGAGACGGACCCAAAATTTAACAAAATTTGATAAGGGTTAGCCTTTGTGTATTTTTTGGCGATAAATTCAACTGCACAACAGGGCGATTAATGCCCACGTGTACTCTATAGTAAGTTGTGATGATTGACAGTGACAGTTCCCGGTTTGGTTCATAAATAAGTAAGAAATCCGTACCCAAAGATCCCGCTTAAAGTAAAATAAACTTCCGTAAATCTGTCAATTTCTGTCTGATTTGACAGTAAATTGGTTATTTGACAATGGGAGAACTCTATTGTTAATAATTTTAAATAATATATGATTTTGAGACGGACCCAAAATTACAAATTGTTAAGGGGTTAGCCTTGTGAATTTTTTGGCGAAAATAACTGCACAACAGGGCGATTCTACTACTGCAACACGTGTACTCATAGTTCAGTGTGATGATTGACAGTGACAGTTCCCGGTTGGTTATAAATAAGTAAGAAAATCGGTACCCAAAAGATCCCGCTTGAAGTAAAATAAAAATTCCGTAAATTCTGTCAAATTTCTGTCGTTGATTTACAGTAAATTGGTTATTTGACAATGGGAGAACTCTAGTGTTAATATTTTAAAGAAAATATTGATTTGAGACGGACCAAATTAACAAATTTGTTAAGGGGTAGCCTTGGGAATATTTGGCAAAAAATTCAACGCACAACAGGGCGATTCTACTACTGCCTACGTCTACTGTAAAGTTAGTCGTGATAATTGACTGTGACAGTTCCCGTTTGGGTCATAAAGAGTAAGGAAATCGTACAAAGATCCCGCTCCAAAGTTAAATAAACTTCCGTAAATCTGTCAATTCTGCCGATTTGACACTGAATTGGTTATTTGACAATGAGAGGAACTCCCTTGTTAATAATTTTGTAGAATATATTGATTTTAGATGGACCCACACGTAACAAATTTGTTAAGGGTTATTAACCTTAGTGAATTTTTGGCGAAAAAATTCCAAAAAAACTGCACAACAGGCGATTCTACCTATGCACTCGTGTACTCTATAGTTAGTCGTGATGATTGCAGTGACAGTTCCCGGTTTGGTTAATAAATACGTAAGAAATCCCCCCCGTACCCAAAGATGCCGCTTCAAAGTTAAAAAACTTCCGTTAAATCTGCAATTCTGTCCGATTTGAAAAGAATTGGTTATTTGACAATGGGGAAGAACTCTATTGTTTAATAATTTTAAGAATTTATTGGTTTGAGACCGGAAACAAAATTAACAAAATTGATAAGGGGTTAGCCTTTGTGATTTTTTGGCGATAAATTCATGTGCACAACAGGGCGATTTACTACTGCTACGTCTACGTATAGTAGTCGTGATAATGACAGTGCAGTTCCCGTTGGTTCATAAATAAGAGGAAATCCGTACCCAAAGATCCGCTCAAAGTAAATAAACTTCCGTAAAATCTGGTCAATTTCTGTCGATTTGACAACTGAATTGGTTATTTAACAATGAGAGAAACTCCTTGTTAATAAGTTTGTAGAATATATTGATTTGAGGACGACCCAAAATTAACAAGTTTGTTAAGGGTTAGCCTTTGTGAATTTTTTGGCCCCCCGAAAATTGCAACTGCACACAGGGCGATTCTACTGCTGCAACGTCGTGACTCTATAGTTAGTCGTGATGATTCCCGACAGTGACAGTTCCGTTTGTTTCATAAATAGAAGAAATCCGTACCCAAAGAACCCGCTCAAAGTTAAATAAACTTCCGTAAATCGTCAATTCTGTCCGATTTGACAATGAATTGGTTATTTGACAATGGGAGGAACTCTATTGTTAATAATTTTAAAGAATTTATGATTTGAGACGGACCCAAAATAACAAATTTGATAATGGGTTAGTCCTGTGAAATTTTTTGGCGATAAATTCAAACGCACAACAGGGCGATTTCTACTAAACTGCCCCACGTGTACTCTATAGTTAGTTGTGGATGATTGACAGTGACAGTCCCGCGTTTGGTTCATAAATTAAGAAGAATTCAGTACCAAAGATCCCGCATTAAGTAAAACTAAACTTCCCGTAACTCGGTCAATTTCTGTCTGATTTGACAGATAATTGTTTTATTTGACAATGGGAGAACTCTATTGTATAATTTAAATAAATATATTGATTTTGAGACGGACCCAAAATTAACACAATTTGTTCAGGGGTTAGCTTTGTGAATATTTTGGTGTCCCCCCCCCCCCAAATTTCAAAACTGCCACAACAGGGCGATTCTACTACTGCCTCGTCTACTGTATAGTTAGTTGTGATAAATTGACAGTGACAGTTCCGGTTTGGTTCATAAATAAGTAAGACAATCCGATACCCAAAGATCCCGCTCAAAGTTAAATAAACTTCGTAAATATGTCAATTTCTGTCCGATTTGACAATGAATTGTTATGTTGACAATGAGAGACTACTTGTTAATAATTTGTTAGAATATATTGATTGAGTGCCGACCAAAATAACAAAACTTTGTTAGGTTAGCCTTTTTCGTGAATTTTTTGGCGAAAAATTCAAATGCACAACAGGGCGATTCTATACTGACACCACGTGTACTCTATTAGTTAAGTCGTGAGATTCGACAGTGTGACAGTTCTCGGTTGGGTTTCATAAATAAGAAGAAAATCCGTACCAAAAGATCCCGCCTCAAAGTTAAATAAACTTCCGTAAATCTGTCAATTTCTGTCCGATTTGACAATGAATTGGTTATTTGACAATAAGAGAACTCCTTGTAAATAATTCTTTGTAGAATATATGATTTGAGACGGACCCAAAATTAACATTTGTTAAGGGTTAGCTTTTGAATTTTTGCGAAAATTCAAACTGCACAACAGGGCGATCTACTACTGCACACGTGTACTCTATTTTTTTTTTTTTTAGTTAGTCTGATGAATTGCAGTGACAGTTCCCGGTTTGGCTTCATAAATAAGTAAGAAATCGTACCCAAAGATCCGCGTTGAACGTAAAATAAACTTCGTAAATCTGTCAATTTCTGTCTGATGTGACAGTAAATGGTTATTTGACAATGAGAAACTCTATTGCTAATAATTTTAAAGAAGATATTGATTTGAGACGGACCCAAAATAACAAATTTTAAGGGTTAGCCTTGTGAATTTTTTGGGGAAAATTTTCAACGCACAACAGGGCGATTCTACTACTGCCACGTGTACTCTATAGTTAGTATGGTGATGATGACAGTGACAGTCCGGTTTGGTTCATAAATTAAGTAAGAAATCCGTACCCAAATATTCCTCTCAAATAAAATAAACTTCCGTAAATCTGTCAATTTCTGCACGATTTGACAATGAATGCGTTATTGACACATAGGAGAACTTTTATTGTTAAAATTTTAAGAATATTATTTTGAGACGGGACCAAAATTAACAAATTGATAAGGGTAGCCTTGTGAATTTTTATGGCAAAAAATTCAACTACACAACAGGGCGATTCTACTACTGCCCACACGTGTACTCTATTAGGTAGTTGTGATGATTGACAGTGACAGTTCCCGGTTGGTCATAAATGAGTAGAATCGTACCCAAGTTCCCGCCTAAAGTTATTTAAACTTCCGTAAATCTGTTCAATTTCTGTCCGATTGACAATGGAATTGGTTATATTGACAATGGGTGAACTCTATTGTTAATAATTTTAAATAATATATGATTTTAAGACGGACCCAAAATAACAAATTGTTAAAGGGGTAGCCTTTGTGAATATTTTGGCGAAAAATTCAAACTGCACAACAGGGCAATTCTACTACTTCCTACGTCTACTGTTCAAGTTAGTCGTGATTATTGACTGTGACAGTTACCGGTTTGGTTCATAAATAATTAAGAAATCGTACCCAAAAGATCCCGTCCAAAGTTTAAATAAACTATTCCGTACAAGTCTGTCAATTTCTGTCCGATTGAAACTGATGGTTATTTGACAGAGAGAAACTCCCTTGTTAATAATTTTTGTAGAAGTATGATTTGAGACGGACAAAATTAACAATTTGTTTAAGGGGTTAAGCCTTAGTGAATTTTGGCGAAAAATTCAACTGCACAACAGGGCGATTCTACTACTACACTCGTGTACTCTAAGTTAGTCGTGATGATGACAGTGACAGTTCCCGTTTGGTTCATAAATAAGTAAGAATATCCGTAACACAAAGATCCGCTCAAAGTTAATAAACTTCCGTAAATTCTGTCAATTTCCTGTCCCGATTTGACAATGAATTGGTTATTTGACAATGGGAGAATCTCTATTGTTAATACTTTTAACAGAATTTATTGATTTGAGGACGGAAACAAAAATTAACAAATTTGATAAGGGGTTAGCCTTTGTGAATGTTTTGGCGATAAATTCAACTGCACAACAGGCGATTCTACTACTGCTACGTCTACCGATATAGTAGTCGTGATAATTGACAGGTGACAGTCCCTGGGTTTGTTCATAAATAAGTAAGAAATCCGTACAAGTTCCGCCTTTAAAAGAAAATCAACTTCTAAAATCGGTCAATTCTGTCTGATTGACAGAAATTGGTTTATTGACAATGGGAGAACTCTATGTAATAATTTTCAATAATATATTGATTTGAGACGGACACAAAATAACAAATTTGTTAAGGGGTTAGCCCTTGTGAATATTTTGGCAAAAAAAATTCAACTGCACAACAGGGCGATTCTACGTAACTGCCTAACGTCTACGTATAGTTAGTCGTGAATAATTGACTGTGACAGTTCCCGGTTGGTCATAAATAAGTAAGAAATCAGTACCCAAAGATCCGCTTCAAAGTTAAATTAAACTTCCGAAATCTGTCAATTTCTGTCCGATTTGACACTGAATTGGTTATTAACAATGAGAGAACTCCCTTGTTAATAATCTGTAGAATATATTGATTTTGAGACGCCCCCCGATCCAAAATTAACGAGAGTTTGTTAAGGGGTTAGCCTTTGTGAATTTTGGCGAAAAATTCAATGCACAACAGGGCGATTCTACTACTGTACTCGGGTACTTATAGTTAGTCGTGATGATTTGACCCATGACAGTTCCCGGTTTGGTTCATAAATAAGTAAGAAATCAGTACCCAAAGATCCCGCTCAAAGTTAAAAAATTCCGTAAATCTGTCAATTCTGTCGATTGACAATGATTGGTTATTTGACAATAGGAGAACTCCTATGTTAATAATTTAAAGAATTTATGATTTTGAGGACGGACCCAACAATAACAAATTTGATAAGGGGTTAGCCTTTGTGAATTTTTTGGCGATAAATTCAACTGCACAACAGGCGATTCTACAAACTGTTTGCCCACGTCTGGTACTCTATAGTTAGTTGTGATGAGTGACAGTGACAGTTCCCGGTTTGGTTCAAAAATAAGAAAGAAATCGGTACCCAAAGATCCCGCTTAAAGTAACTTAAACTTCCGTTAAATCTGTCAATTTCTGTCTGATATGGACAGTAAATTGGTATTTGACCAATGGGAGCATCTATTGTAATAATTTTAAAATAATATATTGATTTGAGACGGACCCAAAAATTAACAAATTTGTTAAGGGGTGAGTTTGTGAATATTTTGGCAAAAAATTCAACTGCCACAACAGGGCGAGTCTCTAATGCCTACGTCTACTTGTATAGTAGTCGTGATAATGGACTAGGACAGTTCCCGGTTTTTGTTCATAAATAAGTAAGAAATCCGGACCCAAAGATCCCGCTCAAGTTAAATAAACTCGTAAATCGTCATTGCTGTCCCGATTTGACATGAATTGGTTATTGAAAATGAAGAAACTCCTTGTTTATATTATGTTAGTAATATTATATATATATTTTATATTTTTTTTTTTTTTTTTTTATAATTTTAATATAATAATTTTATAAATTATTTTTTAATTTATAGTAAATATATTATACTATATATTATATATAATATTATATATATGTATTTGCCGTTTTTATGAATTTTTTCGGCGAAAAATTCACTGCACCAACAGGGCGATTCTAATACTGCACATGTGATACTCTATAGATAGTCGTGATGATTTGACAGTGACAGTTCCCGGTTTTGGTTCATAAATACGTAAGAAATCCGTACCCAAAGATACGCTCAAAGTTAAATAAAACTCCGTAATCTGTCAAGTTCTGTCCGATTTGACAATGAAATTGGTTATTGACAATAGAGAACTCCCTTGTAAAATAATTTGTAGAATATATTGATTTGAGACGGACCTAAAAGTAACCAAATTTGTTCAAGGGTTAGCCTTTGTGAATTTTGGCGAAAATTAAACGCACAAAAAAAGGGCGATTATACTACTGCACACGTGTACTGCTATTAGTAGTCGTGATGATTGACAGTGACAGTTCCCGGTTTGTTTCAAAAATAAGTAAGAACTCCGTACCCAAAGATCCCGCTCAAGTTAAAAAAACTCCGTAAATCTGGCAATTTCTGTTCCGATTGACAATGAATGGTTATTGACAAGGGGAGAACTCTATTGTTAATAATTTTGTTAGAATATATGATTTGAGACGGGACCCAAAATTAACAAATTTTGTTAAGGGTTAGCCTTGTGAATTTTTTGGCGAGAAAAATTCACTGCCACAACAGGGCGATTCTACTACGGAACACGTTTTAATCTATAGTTAGTCGTGATGTATGACAGTGACAGTTTCCGGTTTGGTTCATAAACTAAGCAAAGAAATCGGTACCCAAAAGAGACCCGCTTGAAGTAAAATAAAACTTCCGTAAAATATGTCAATTTCTTGTCTGATTTGAAGTAAATGGTTATTTGGACAATGGGGAGAACTCTATTGTTAATAATTTAACGAATATATTGATTTGAGACGGGGCTAAAATTAAACAAATTTGTAAAGGGTTAGCCTTTGTGATTTTTTTTGGGGGAAAAATTCAAAACTGCACAACAGGGCGATTCTACTATGCCCACGTGTTTACTCTATATTAGTTGTGATGATTGACAGTGACAGGGCCGTTTGGTTCATAAATAAGTAAGAAATCCGTACCCAAACTATTCTCGAAAATTTAAATAAACGTCCGTAGTCTCGTCAATTTCTGTCGATTTGACAATGAATTGGTTATTAATTGACAATAGGAGGAACTTATTGTAATACTTTTTAAGAATTAATTTGATTTTGAGACGGACAGAAAAATACAAATTTGATAAGGGGTTAGCTTTGTGAATTTTGCAAAAAATTCAACTGCACAACGGGCGATTCTACTACTGCCCTCGTGTAATCTATAGTTAGTTGTGATGATTGACAGTGACAGTCCGGTGTGGTTCATAAATGAGTAAGAAATCCGTTACCCAAAGTTCCGCTTAAAGTTATTTAAAAACTTCCGTAAATCTGTTCAATTTCTGTCCGATTGACAATGAATTGGTTATTTGGGACAATGGGTTCGAAACTCTATTTTAATAATTTTAAATAAATATGATTTGAGACGGACCAAAAATAACAAATTTGTAAGCGGTTAGCCTTTGTGAATAGTTTGGCAAAAAATTCAACTGCAACAACCGGTCGATTCTACTACGCCTACGTCTACTGTAAAGTTAGTCGTGATAATGAATGTGCCAGTCCCGGTTTTGGTTCATAAATTAAGTAAGAAATCCGTACCAAAGATCCGCTCAAAGTTAAATAACTTCCGTAAATCTGTCAATTTCTAGTCGATTTGACAATGAATTGGTTTTATTTGACAATGAGGAGAACTCTATTGTTAATAATTTTAAAGAATTATTGATTTGAGACGGAAACAAATTAACAAATTGATAAGGGGTTAGCCTTTGTGGATTTTTTGGCGATAAATCAACTGCACAACAGGGGCGATTCTACAAACTGCCCACGTGTACTCTATAGTAGTGTGATGATTGACAGTGACAGTTCCCGGGTTGTTCATAAATTAAGTAAGAAATCCGTACCCAAAGATCCCGCTTAAAGTAAATAACACTTCCTTAAATCTGTCAATTTCTGTTTTTATTTGAAGTAAATTGGTTATTTGACAATGGAGAACTTTTATTGTAATAAATTTAAATAATATATGTGATTTGAGACGGACCCAAAATTAAACAAATTTGTTAAGGGGTTAGCCTTTGGGAATATTGGCATAAATTCAACTGCACAAACAGGGCAGTATTCTACAACTCGCCTACGTCATACTGTAAGTTTAGTCGTGATAATTGACAGTGACAATTCCCGGTTTGGTTCCATAAATAAGTAAGAAATCCGTACACAAAGTTCTCGCTTAAGTAAAATAAAACTTCCGCTAAATCTGTCAATTTCTGACTGATTTGACAGTAAAATTGGTATTGACAAGGCGAGAACTCTATTGTAATAATCGATATAAATACTATATTGATTTGAGACGGGACACAAATTAACAAATGTGATAAGGGTTAGCTTTGTGAATATTTTGGCCAAAAATTCAACTGCACAACAGGGACGATTCTACTATGCCTACGTCTTACTGTATAGTTAGTCGTGATATTGGACTGTGACAGTTTCCGGTTTGTTCATAAAGAAGTAAGAAATCCGTACCCAAAGGATCCGCTCAAAGTTAATTACAAATTCTGTAAAATCTGTCAATTTCTGTCCGATTGCAATGAAATTGGTTATTGGACAATGGGAGAAACTCTATTGTTAATAATTTTAAAGAATTTATTGATTTTGAGACGGACCCACAATTAACAAATTTGATAAGGGTCAGCCCCTTTGTGAATTTTTTGGCGATAATTCAACTGCACAACAGGGCGATTCACAACTGCCCACGTGTACTCATATTAGTAGTGTGTGATGACCAGGGACAGTTCCCTGGTTGGTTCATAAATAAGTAAGAAAATCCGTACCAAAGGTACCCGCTTAAAGTAAATAAACTTCCGTTAAATCTGTCATTTCTGTCTGATTGACAGTAAATTGTTATTTGCAATGGGAGAAATCTATGTTAAGAATTTTAAATAATATATTGATTTGAGACGGACCCAAAATTAACAAATTTGTTAAGGGGTTAGCTTTGTGAATATTTTGGCAAAAATCAACTTGCACAACAGGGCGATTCTACTACTGCCTACGTCTAATGTATAGTTATTCGTGATAATTGACAGGACAGTTCCCGGTTTTGTTCATAAAAAGTAAGAAATCCGTACCCAAGATCCCGCTCAAAGTTAAAATAAACTCCGTAAATCTGTCAATTCTGTCCGGATTTGACAATGAATTGGTATTTGACAATAAGAGAAACTCCCTTGTAAATAATTTTGTAGAAATATTGATTTGAGGACGGACCCAAAATAACAAAATTGTAAGGGGTTAGCCTATGTGATTTTTTGGCGAAAAATTCAACTGCACAACAGGCGATTCTACTTACTGCACACGTGTAATCTATAGTTAGTCGTGATGATTGACAGTGACAGTTTTCCCGAGGTTTGGTTCATAAAATAATAAGAAATCGGTACCCCAAGATCCCATTGAGGTAAATAATTCCGTAAATCTGTCAATTTCTGTCTGATTTGACAGTAATGGCTATTTGACAATGGGAGAACTTATGTAATAATTTTAAAGAATATATTGATTTGAGGACGGACCAAAAATTAACAAAGTTGGAAAGGGGTTAGCCTTTGCTGAATTTTTGGAGGGAATTATTCAACTGACAACAGGGCGATCTACTACGCCCACGTGTTACTCTATAGTTAGTTGGATGATTGACAGTGGACAGTTCGGTTTGGTTCATAAATAAGTAAGAAATCCGTACCAAATATTCTCTCAATTTAAATAAACTTCGTAAATCTGTCAATTTCTGTCGATTTGACAATGAATTGGTATAAATTGACCAATAGGAGAACTCTATTGTTAATAATTTTTAAGCATTTATTGATTTTGAGACGGACCAAAATTAACAAATTTGATAAGGGGTTAGCCTTTGTGAATTTTTGGCAAAAAATTCAACTGCACAACAGGGCGATTTACTACTGCCACGTATATCTATAGTTAGTCGTGATGATTGACAGTGACAGTTCCGGTTTGGTTCATAAATGAGTAGAAATCGTACCCAACGATCCCGCGTAAAGTTAAATAAACTTCCGTAAATCTGTCAATTTCAGTCCGATTTGAAAATGAATGGTTATTGACAATGGGAGGAACTCTATTGTTAATAATTTTAAAGAATATATTGATTTGAGACGGACCAAAATTAACAAATTTGTAAAGGGGTTAGCCTTTGTGATTTTTTGGGAAAATTCAACTGCACAAAACAGGGCGATTCTTTACTAATAGCCCACGTGTACTCATAGTTAGTTGGGATGATGATGAACAGTGACAGTCCGGTTGGTTCATTAAAGAAAGTAAGAATCCGACCCAAATATTCTTCAAATTTAAATAAACTTCCGTAAAATCTGTCCAATTCTGTCCGATTTGACAATGAATTGGTTATTAAATTGACAATAGGAGAACTCTATTGTTAATAATTTTTAAGAATTAATTGATTTGAGACGGACCCAAAATAAACAATTTGATAAGGGGTTCGCATTTGTGAATTTTTGGCAAAAATTCAACTGCACAAAACAGGGCGATTCTACTATGCCCACGTTACTCTATAGTTAGTGTGATGATTGACAGTGACAGTTCCCGTTTGGTTCATAAATGAGTAAGACATCCGTACCCAAAGTTCCGCTTAAAGTTATTAAACTTCCGTAAATCTGTAAATTCTGCCCCGATTTGACAATGAATTGGTTATTTGACAATGGTGAACTCTATTGTTAATAGGTTTGATTAGAATATATTGATTTTGAGACGGACCAAATTAACAAATTTGTTAAGGGGTTAGCCTTTGTGAATTTTTGGCGAAAAATTCAAATGGCACAACTGGGCGATTTCTACTACGGCACTCGTTACTCTATAGTTAGTCGTGATGATTGACAGTGACAGTTCCCGGTTTGGTTTCATAAAAAGTAAGAAATCCGACCCAAAGATCCCGCTCAAAGTTAAATAAACTTCCGTAAAATCTGTCAATTTCTGTCCGATGACAATGAATGGTATTTGACACTGGAGAACTCTATGTTAATAATTTTAAGAATTTTTGATTTTGAGGACGGACCCAAAATTAAACAAATTTGTTAGGGGTTAGCCTTTGTGAATATTTTGGCAAAAAATTTCAAACGCAACAGGGCGATTCTACTACTGCCTACGTCTACTGTAAAAGTTAGTCGTGATAAATTGACTGTGACAGTTCACGTTGGTTCATAAATAGTAAGAATCCGTACCCAAAGATCCCGCTCAAAGTTAAATAAACTTCAGTAAATCTGTCATTTCTGTCCGATTTGACACTGAATTGGTTATTTGACAAAAAACGAGAAACTCCCTTGTAATACTTTGTAGGAAATATGATTTTGAGACGGACCCAAATTAACCAAATTTGTTAAGGTTTAGCCTTTGTGAATTTTTGGCGAAAATTCAACTGCCACAACTGGGCGATTTACTACTGCACTGTGGACTATATAGTTAGTCGTGATGATTGACAGGGACAGTTCCCGGTTGTTCATAAATAAGTAAGAAATCCGTACCAAAGATCCCGCTCAAAGTTAAATAAACTTCCGTAAATCTGTCAATTTCGTCGATTTGACAATGAATTGTTATTTGACAATGGGAGAAACTCTATTGTTAATAATTTAAAGAAGTTTTTGATTGAGACGGAAACAATTAACAAATTTGATAAGGGGTAAGCTTTGTGAATTTTTGGCGATAATTCAACTGCACAACAGGGCGATTGCTACAACTTGCCCACGTGTACTCTATAGTAGTTGTGATGATGACAGTGACAGTTCACGGTTTGGTTCATAAATAAGTAAGAAATCCGTACCAAAGATCCCCTACTTAAAGTAAAATAAACTTCGTAATCTGTCAATTTCTGTTGATTTGACAGTAATTGGTATATTGACAATGGAGAAACTCTATTTTTTATTAATTTATTTTAAAAAATATATGTGATTTTGAGACGGACCCAAAATTAACAAATTGTAGGGGTTAGCCTTTTGTGAATGAAGTTCTTTGGCAAAAAATTCAACAGCACAACAGGGCGATTCTACTACTGCCTACGTCTTACTTATTTATGAACCAAACCGGGAACTGTCACAGTCAATTATCAGATAACTATACAGTAGACGTAGGCAGTAGTAAGAATCGCCCTGTTGTGCAGTTGAATTTTAGCAAAATTCACAAAGGCTAACCCCCTTATCAATTGTTAATTTGGGTCCGTCTCAAAATCAATATATTCTTTAAATTATTAACAATAGGAGTTCTCCCATGTAAAAACAAATTTACTGTCAAATCGGACAGAAATTGACCAGATTTACGGGAAGTTTATTTACTTTAAGGGGGATCTTTGGGTACGGATTTCTTACTCATTTATGAAACCAAACCGGGAAACTGTCACTGTCAATCATCACGACTAACTAAAGAGTACACGAGTGCAGAAGTAGAATCGCCTGTGTGTGCAGTGGCAATTTTTCGCCAAAAATTCACAAAGGATAACCCCTTAACAAATTTTGTAATTTTGGGCGCCGTCTCAAATCAATATATTCTGTATTGAAAATTATTAACAATAGAGTTCTCATTGTCAAATACCACCAATTTACTGTCAAATCAGACAGAAATTGAATGATGACGGAGTTTATGTTACTTAAGCGGGATCCTTTGGGTACGGATTCTTAATTATTTATAAACCAAGCCGGAATGTCACTTCAATCAATCACGACTAACTATAGAGTACACGTGGGCAGTAAGTGAGAAGCGCCTGTGTGCCCAGGTAGTTGAATTTTTCGTCCAAAAAATTCACAACGGCTAACCCCTTAACAAATTTGTTAATTTTGGGTCGTCTCAAAATCAATATATTCTACAAAATTATTAAACACGGGAGTTTCTTATGTCTCAAATAACAAATTCAGTGTCAAAATCGGACAGAAATTGACAGAATTTACGGAAGTTATTTAAATTTGAGCGGGATCTTTGGGTACGGATTTCGTACTTATTTATGAAACCAAAAACGGTAACTGTCACTGTCAAGCATACACGACTAACTATAGAGTACACGCGTGAAGTAGTAGAAGCGCCCTGTTGTGCAGTTGAATTTTTCGCCAAAATTCACAAAGGCAACCCTTAACAAATTTGGTTAATTTTGGGTCCGTCTCAAAATCAATATATTTCTACAAAAATTATAACAAGGGAGGTTCTCTCATTGTCAAATAAACCAATTCATTGTCAAATCGCCAGAAATGAAAGATTTACGGAAGTTTATCTTACTTTGAGCGGGATCTTTGGGTGACGGATTTTTACGTATTTATGAACCAAACCAGGGAATTGCACTGTCAATTATCAGACTAACTATACAGTAGACGATAGGCAGTAGAGAATCGCCTGTTGTGCAGTGAAATTTTTTGCCAAAATATTCACAAAGGCTATCCTCCTTAACAATTTGTTAATTTTGGGTCCCCCGTCTCAAAATCAATATATTATTTAAAATTATTAACAATAGAGTTCTCCCACGTCAAATAACCAATTTACTGTCAAATCAGAAGGAAATGACATATTTACGGAAGTTGTTTATACTTTAAGCGATCTTTGGTACGGATTCTTACTTATTATGAACCAACCGGGAAACTGTCACTGTCACTCATCACAACTAAACTAGAGAGTACACGTGGGCAGTGTAGAATCGCCCTGTTGTGCAGTTGAATTTATCGCCAAAAAACTTCACAAAGGCTAACCCCTTATCAAATTGTTATTTTGTTTTTCAGTCTCAAATCAAAAAAAATTCTTTAAAATATAACAATAGAGTTCCCCATGTCAAATAACCAATTCATGTCAAACGCGACAGGAATTGACAGATTTACGGGAAGTTTATTGCAACTTGAGCGGGATCTTTGGGTACGGATTTCTTACTTATTTATGCACCCCCCCCACCGGGAACTGGTCACTGTCAATCATCACGGACCTAACTATAGAGTTACACGAGTGCAGTAGTAGAATCGCCCTGTTGTGCAGTCGAATTTTCGCAAAAAAATTCATCAAGCTAACCCATTAAACCAAATTTGTATTTTGGGGTCGTCTCAAAAATCTATATTCTACAAAATTATAAAAGAGTTTCTCATGTCAAAAAACCAATTTCCCCAGTGTCAAATCGACGAAATGACAGATTTACGGAAGGTTTATTAAATTGAGAGGAATATTTGGGTACGGTTTCTACTTATTATGAACCAAACGGGAACTGTCACTGGTCAGTTGTGTCATCACAACTAACTATAGAGTACACGTGGGCAGTAGTAGATTCGCCCTGTGTGAGTTGAATTTTCCCCAAAAAATTCACAAAAGGTAGAAAAATTATCCAACACCCCCTGGACAAAATTTGTTAATTGGGTCCGTCTCAAAATCAAATATATCTTTAAAATTATTAACATAGAGTTCTCCATTGTCAAATAACCAATTTACTGTCAAATCAGACAGAAATTGACAGATTACGGAAAGTTTATTTACTCCAAGTGGGATCTTTGGGTACCGATTTCTTACTTATTTATGGAACCAAACGGGAACTGTCACTGTCAATCATCACGAACTAACTATAGGAGTACACGTGTTGCCGTAGTAGAATCGCCCTGGTGGTGCAGTTGAATTTTTCGCCCAAAAAATTCACAAAGGCTAACCCTACAAATTTGTTTATTTGGGTCGGTCAAAATCAATATATTCTACAAAATTATTAACAAGGGAGTTCTCGCATTGTCAAATACCAATTCATTGTCAAAGCGGACCAGAACAGAAATTGACAGATTTACGAAGTTATTTAACTTTGAGCGGGATCTTTGGGTTACGGATTTCGTATTATTTATGAACAAAACCGGGAACTGTCACGTCAAATATCACGACTACTATACATAGGACGTCAGCAGTAGTAGAATCGCCCTGTTGTGCAGTTGAATGTTTTGCAAAAATTCACCCAAAGCTAACCCCTTAACAAATTTGTTAATTGGGTCGTCTCAAAAAATCAATACTATTATTTAAAATATTAACAATAGAGTTCCCCCATTGTCAAAATAACCAATTTACGCAAATCAACAGAAATTGACAGGCTTTACGCGAAGTTATTTTACTTTAAGCGGGATCTTGGGTAAGGATTCTTACTTATTTATGAACCCAAACCGGGAACTGTCAATAGTACAATCATCACAACTAACTATCGCGTACACGTGGGCAGCTTGTAGAATCGCCCTGTGTGCAGTGAATTTAATCGCAAAAATTCACAAAGGCTGACCACTTATCAATTGTTAATTGGGCCGTCTAAAAATCAAAAATTCTTTAACAATTATAACAATAGAGTTCTCCCATTGTCAAAATAACCCAATTCATTGTCAAATCGGACAGAAATTGACAGATTTACGGAAGTTTATTTAACTTTAGAGCGGGGACTATGGTACGGATTTCTTACTTATTTATGAAACAAACCGGGAACTGTCACTGTCATTCATCACGAATAATTATAGAGGTACATACACGAGTGCAGTGGTAGAATCGCCCTGTTGTGCAGTGAATTTTTCGCCCAAAATATTCACAAAGGCTAAACCTACAAACTTGTTATTTTGTGTCCGTCATCAAATCAAATAATTCTCAAAAATTATTAACAAGAGTTCGCTCATTGTTAAATAACCCAATCAGTGTCAAATCGGACAGAAATGACAGTTTACGGAAGTTTATTTAACGTTGAGCGGGATCTTTGGGTAGGATTTCTCTACCTTATTATGAACCAACACCGGAAACTGTCACAGTCAATTATCAGACTAACTATACAGTTAGACGTAGGCAGTAGTAGAATCGCCCTGTTGTGCAGTGAATTTTTGCCAAAATATTCACAAAAGGCTAACCCCTTATCAAAATTTGTTAATTGTTTTGTCCGTTTCAAATATCAAGATATTATTTAAAATTATTAACCAATAGAGTTCTCCCATTGTCAAATAACAATTTACTGTCAAATCAGACAGAAAGTTGACAGATTGACGGAAGTTTATTTTACATTTAAGCGGAACTTTGGTGCTACGGGATTTCTTACTTATTTATTGAACCAAACCGGGATGTCACTATCAATTAGCCCGACTAACTATACAGTAGAAGTAGGCAGTTGTAGAATCGCCCGTTGTGAGTTGAATTTTTTGCACCAAAATATTCACAAAGGCAACCTTAAACAAATTGTTAATTTTGGGTCCGTCTCAAAAATCAATATATTATTAAATTAATTAACAATAGAGTTGCTACCCATTGTCAAAATAAACCCATTTACGGTCAAACAGACGAAATTGACAGATATCGGGAAGTTATTTTACTTTAAGCGGGATCTTTGGTACGGATTTCTTCACTTATTATGACCAACCGGGAAATGTTCTGTCAATCATCACAAACTAAAAACCCTATAGAGTACACTGTGGCAGTTGTTAAGATCGCCCTGTTGTGCAGTTGATTATCGCCAAAAAATACACAAAGCTAACCCACTTATCAAATTTGTTAATTTGTTCCGTCTCCAAATCAATAAATTCTTTAAAATTATTAACATGAGTTCTTCATTGTAAAATAACCCAATTCAGTGTCAAATCGGACAGAAAATGACCGATTTACGGAAGTTTATTTAACTTCGAGCGGGATCTTTGTACGGATTTCTTACTTATTAATAAACCAAACCGGGAACTGTCACAGCCAATATCACGACTAACTTTTTACCAGTAGACGTATGGCCAGTTAGTAGAATCGCCTGTTGTGCAGTTGAATTTTTGCAAAATATCACAAAAGGCAACCCCTTAACAAATTTGTTAATTTTGGGTCCGCTCAAAATCAATAATTATTTAAAATTATTAACATAGAGTTCACCATTGCCAATAACCAATTCATTGTCAAATCGGACAGAAAATTGGACGGATTACGGAAGTTTAAATAACTTTAAACGAACTTTGGTAACGGATTCTTACTCATTGATGAACCAAACCCGGGACACTGTCACTGTCAATCAACACAACTAACTATAGAGTACACGTGGGCAGTAGTAGAATCGCCCTGATTGTGCAGTTGAATTTTTTGCCAAAAAATTCACAAAGGCCCTTATCAAAATTTGTTAATTTTGGGTCCGCCTCAAAATCAATGATTCCTTAAAAAATTAACAATAAAGTTCTCTATTGTCAAAATAACCAATTCATTGTCAAAATCGGACAGAAATTGACAGATTTACGGAAGTTTATTTAAATTTGAGAGGAATATTTGGGTACGGATTTCTTACTTATTTATGAACCCAAACCGCGGAACTGTTCACTGTCAATGCATCAAACTAACTATAGAGTACACGTGGGCAGTGTTAGAATCGCCTGTGTTGCAGTTGAATTTTACCAAAAATCACAAAGGCTAACCCCTAACAAATTTGTTAATTTTGGGTCCGTCTCAAAATCAAATATTCTTTAAAAATATGAACAGATAGAGTTCTCCCATTGTCAAAGAACCAAATTTACTGTCAAATCAGGAACAGAAATTGACAGATTTACGGAAGTTTATTTTACTTCAAGCGGGATCTTTGGCGGTACCGATATCTTACTTATTTATGAACCAAACAGGGAACTGTCACTTCAATCATCACGACTAACTATAGAGTACACGTGTGCAGTAGTAGAATCGCCCTGTTGTGCAGTTGAATTTTCGCAAAAAATTCACAAATGCTAACCCCTTAACAAATTTGTTAATTTTGGGTCCGTCTCAAAATCAATAATTCTACAAATTATTTACAAGGGAGTTCTCTTATGTCAAAAACCAATTCATGTCAAATCGGACAGAAATGACAGATTTAGGCAGTTTATTTAAAAAAAACAACAAAAAACTTTTTTTTGAGAGGGATCTTTGGGTACGGATTTATGACTATTTATGAACCAAACCGGGAACTGTCACTGTCAATCATCACGACTAACTATAGAGCACACGTGTGCAGTAGTAGAATCGCCCTGTTGTGCAGTAAATTTTCGCAAAAAATTCACAAAGGCTAACCCCTTAACAAATTTGGTAATTTGGTCCGTATCAAAAATCAATATATTCTACAAAATTATTACAAGGAGTTCTCGCTATTGTCAAATAACCCAATTCTTGTGCAAATTCGGACAGGAAATTGACAAATTACGGAAGTTTATTTAACTTTTGAGCGGGATCTTTGGGTACGGATTCTTTACTTATTTAGAACCACCGGGGAACTGTCACTGTCAATCATCACGGACTAACTATAGAGTTTACACGTGTGCAGTAGTAGAATGCCCTGTTGTGGCAGTGAATTTTTCCCAAAAAATTCACAAAGGCTACACCCTAACAAATTTGTTAATTTTGGGTCCGTCTCAAAATCAATATATTCTACAAAATATTTAACAAGGGCGTTCTCCTCATGTAATAAACAATTTCATTGTCAAATCGGACAGGAAAATTGACCGATTTACGGAAGTTTATTAACTTGAGGGCGGGATCTTTGGGTACGGATTTCTTACTTTTTGAACAAACACGGAACTGTCACCGTCAATATACGGTAACTTAAGTTTTAGTTATTAACAAACCGGTTGTCATGTAATTTATCACACTAAATATTACAAGAGAACCATAATCCTTTTTGATTTATTCAAACAAAAATTCCTTAAAGTACACCAATAAATTTCCATTTGTATTCCAGTTCAAGTCAATAACTTTAAATGATAAAATACGGAGTTTTCTTACTTTGCAGGACTTTAGTAATCGGATTACTTATAATTACGAAGTAATGTAACTTTGTAGGATCTTGACTATTTTATTATTATGACAACAGAACGCCTGTTGTCATCATTGATACTCAAAAAATCACATATAGTAGAACCCCTTAACAAATTTGTTAATTTGTCCTTCAAAATCAATAATTACAAATTAACAACGTTAACATATTGTAAATACATTCGTTCAAAATCGACATATTAAATTTAACGGGAGTTTCTTCATTTCAGTAACTTAGTGGCAATCGGACGAATATGAACCAAATTGGAATGTTATTTACAATTACAGACTAACGTACAGTTTCTTAGATTAGAATCACGTACAGTCAAATTTTCCAAAATTCACAGGTAACCCTTACAATTTGATAATTGGGTCCGTTTAAATTAATTTTTTAAAATTATTCACAAGACTTACCCATTACAAATTAAAATTTGGGTCCTCTTAAACAAATTACTATTTAAATTTACAATTAGAGTTACGCCATTTGTCAATAATCATTTAAGCAAAATTACGAATCATCATAGTAGTACCCCTTTGTAGTAATTTTGCATTAAGTCCTCAAATTAAGGTCCTTCCCTA
>JAMZAV010006435.1:0-36530 GCA_024449915.1 Sweltsa coloradensis
AATCAATAATGAAACAATTATCGATGGCATGTTTCTGAACAAACTTGTAAAAAACGCTTCACATAGACCTAACAAATTTCCTGACCTCTCCCCGACCGCCATACCACCACCATTGTTTTTGTGCCTTGTGTGAATGATAATAGTATATTAATATTTAATAATGACATTTTGTAATCTCAGTGCTCTAGGATAGCATCTAATCTTGATCACGCCAGTCTGTTGGAGAAATTTGGATAATTTATGGTTTCTACAGACATCATTGTTTGATAATCATTCGATACAGGTCAGGTACCCAATAATTTTAAAAATACATTGATAATAATCAGTTTGCAATATTATTATAGGTACGGTAGGTGTAATACTAATAGGCTAGCTTTAACCCATTGGAGCTGACTTACCGAACCGTTCCGTATTCCACGAGTCTGGCCCAAAAACCGACATACGGAACAGTTCCGTGTCCGTTCTGTTCGTCTTTGAATTCGTGCCAAACCGGCGTAGTTCAGTCAATCTCACACAGATAGCAGCACTATATGGAGGCTGACTCTTTTACCGACGTGGTTGAATGTTTTCCCCGATAAATTCTCGAACACGGCCATTTCACAGACGACTACAAATAATACGAAGGCCTACAAATTGTCAAGGCGGTGCGCCGTAACAGAAATAGGCTTCTCAGCTGTTGTTTACTTCGTAAAACTGACGTAAAGCTCCTGAATGTTGCGAGATGGCGAATCTGAAGGCGATTGTGCTGAATTTCCAATGAGCGTGATATATTGTGAGATTCAGGAAGTGTTGTTGATTAGCTTGCAAATGATGCAAGCAATAATAATGATGTGGATGAAGACTTAGAGTACTTCTAACCAAGATAAAATAAGACAATGACACAAGTAGGGTTAGGCCTAGGGCTGGCAGGAATATAAACTAGAAAAGCTAAGCACATGAACTAAAAACAATAGGTTTAGGCCTTCAATTTTGTGCATTCATGCGATTTCGGCCCGTAGGCAGGGTGCGACTGGGTGCCATCCCCCGTAATACGGATTTAACTGGTTCCGTACGGACAAAATAAGCAAAATCAACTGATGGCTCAATGGGTTAATAACTAAGTAGTGTTGGGAAAGTTCTTTTTTAAATTTATGCTTTGAAGTTCACTTCACTATAGTACTAAAAGAAGTGTCTTCAAAAAGTTTTGAACCCGGTACTTTTGAAACATTTTTACTTTTTAAAATAACAACAACAAGGAGCAACAATGAACATGTTTTTTTAAATAGTAGTACTTCCCCAACACTGTAAATAAGCATTGATAAAGCAATCATTATTTAAAAGTCACCTTTTATTTTTATTTTTTTAAATCAGTGTTGGTCATCTTCCATATCAAACATGATAATATATTCACAACTTAGAAAATTGCATGTACAAACCATTTTAATCTAAAAAAATGGAAGTCAATTCTGACAGATTTATACCTACGTCATTTTGTTATAAAACAGGCCACAACACATTGAACGTACAAAAGAAGTTCAAATGTTGGGAATATTGTTCATCTCATCTCGTTCGTAAGTACGAAATGGACAACTGTTACAGAAAGAAATACATATTTCAATCACTTATTAATTATTGCAAGTTGAGGTAATATGAGCCAATGGTCTTCAAGAAATACAAGAAATTATGTACTTTGTAAGGTAGGAACAATACCTTGTGAAATAATTTCACACCAGTTTTCAAAGAAGTTAAATTGATTTTCTTAAAATGCAATTAACATCTAAATAAAATTCACTCATTGCACAAATGAATATATGATTTAAAAAGAAAAGTTAAAAAGTGTTGCATCTATAGAAGAACAAGATTGTACTTAATACTGTAGGCCTAGGTTTAAATGTATGATTAACTACTGGTAAGTAATCATAGGAAGTATATTAAAAGTAACATGACATGACAAAATTTGGTAGGCCTACACCTAAATTTGAATTTTGCCTCATCCTACACTATACGTATTTTAGCACATGGATAGTTACCGGATAACATTATGAAAGAGCATTAGGATAGGTCCTCTACCTACCAGTATTGGAAGTTGACTTACAGACCGGAAGGGTGTTTCAGAATAAACATATTATGCCTACACGATCATAGGCAGGAAAAATAGCTGAAAAGGCCTATCAATATAGGCCTACCTATAGCCAGGTCTAAATAAAATATATTATTACGTATACGGGTAAGACAAATTGCAGTGGTACAATACCGCATGTTAAATAAAGTCGTGTATTTTTTAACAATATTCTAAGTGCAAAAATTGTAATGGAATGTATGATTCTAGGGCCACTCAAAGTGAATTTTTGTGTGAACTCGTGCAACAAAACAAACTCTTTTACAAGGACGTAGTTTTGGTTATACATCCTCGCTCATTTAGGGTAGTTTTACGTCATATGTAGCTATAATTTTTGTCTACAAAAAGCGCTGTCGAGAGGTATTGTGTACGTTTACTTAATTCGGAATACTTTACAAATATGGCATGTCAAATAAAGTGTGAAGTAAAGAAATAGTATTTCTATTTACCTAAAGCGTCTAATTGGGATGGCCTAAGATATTGATTTTTATGTTCGATATTGGAATATTTATATCATCAATATCAATTTGATTAACAAATTAATCAATGATTTCAATATTATCAATACAGTACAGATCTTAAAATAGCTGTCTTTGAGCATTAGTGTGATACGCTAATATCTTCAGAACATTGCAGCCGATTGCAGCCCTGCACTTGTGTCATCTTTCGTCCATACTAAATATCATTGCTATCGATGAGAAATAGATACAAAACATTTAGCTAGGTATGAAATACTAATATAATTGGCCAAGACAATGACAACTACGACATGAGAATTCCCCTCCCCCCGCTGCCCATGGATGGTTCTGACCAGCATTGGCCTTTCCTCCCCATACCTCCTAAGCTAGTGGCACATTAAGAGTATGACCCAATCAAATGGTTGATGCACCCTTTAAACCAAATAAACTAAAAATTGGAAAAATCAACTGCATTTTTTACGATATGAACGATAATTGATACTCGCACTTAGATATTGATGGCCATTAATATTGTCTAGCATAATTTTAGAATAGTTCTTTCTCATCAGATGAGGGAACTTAAAAAGACCAATGAATATGATGCCATAGGTCTATGGCCTCGTTAAAAAATTATCAAATCAACACACACACACAGAATATTGTGATTGGCCCTTAAATCTGATATTCTAATCTTATTCTCGATCAACGATGTCGGTACCTACACAGTACACACAATTAGCCTACATTCAAGTACAGTAGGCCTTCTAATAAATTATTTGCTTAACCTCTATCACTATTCACTATTAGTATTACGTATTATTTATGGTAAAGGAAACAATAATTATTTACTTGTACATTTTAACTTTGACTACTATGTAAGAAGGAACTGATGAAAGTATGGAACATTTAAATTAATTATAATAAGTTGTAACAAAAGAGTACAGCATAGAGTTGAAGTTAATACCACAATATATTGGAGAAATAGATGTAGTACTAGTAATAGGTACCCTAGACTATCTGCCAAAAGCAATAATATGCAGAAGTAGGCCCTACCTAACAAAAAATAAATTTAGATACCTTATCTGAATCTGTTTTATCCTACTGTTTGTAGAGTTTGTACAGGTCTATAATTAATTGGTGGATGACTACATATTGTGACGGGTATTTCGGGAAGACTGGTATATCGATCGAGTGAGCTCACCTCCATAACCCCCAAAAATTTTAAATTATTAGCTTGATGCCAACAGATACTACATCAGGGTTCCCACTTTTTTTTAAGAATCAATTTCCCTGACTTTTCCAGTTTTTCCAGGTCTAGTTTTTCTAAATTCCAGGTGTGATACACGCCCAAAAATAGCTTGCCGGGAACGCAGCACCCCCTCGATACGCTCTAAAGTTTATTTCCCCGTACTTCATCAGTGGCCAAACTTCGTTTCATGGGCCCGCCCGCAAAATTTCTACAGGGGATCCACTAACAGATACACACACACATAGGCTCAGTGT
Organism: Sweltsa coloradensis; assembly: GCA_024449915.1. Lineage (NCBI taxonomy): Eukaryota > Metazoa > Arthropoda > Insecta > Plecoptera > Chloroperlidae > Sweltsa > Sweltsa coloradensis. The sequence continues at coordinate 4,060 of JAMZAV010006435.1, forward strand.
TAAATTCAGGTTTTTCATCCCGGGTGGGCTATATAATACCCTGGGGGTATTATATAGGGACCAAGTACGGGGGGTTTGGGGGGACTCCCCCAACAAAAGCGCCGCAGACGAAAATTTTGAAAATCAGGTTTTTCGAGTGCGTTTGGTGCGTTTTAGAAAAAAGTTGTGGGTTGAATGCAATACCAAAATAATGTAGTTTTTGTGTTATTGTGTTGTGGACGCTTTCGTAAATATCCGCTAGAGTTCACCTTCAAACCGATAGATTCCTAAAACGGTTATTTTAGCAACAAAAAACAAATGATTGATTTTTTTAAAAATTATTCTGACTTTGGAGTCGGGAAAACATTTTCATAAATTCGGTGAAAATATATGTTTTTTGAGTAAACCGATAAGCCTAGATTTAAATAAATTCCCATTTTCCCTGACTTTTCCAGGTTTTTGAATTTTTTCCTCAATTCCCTGACTATTCCCTGATATTTTGTCCATATTTTCAATTCCATGACTTTTCCAGGTCGGTGGGAACCCTGTACATATACCCCTAGTACTTAGTTGATGGTTGATGTGGTGCCTTGTACGTATCTATAAATGCTACGTATGGAAAAGTTGGGATAAATAGTTCTATTGCTTTAACGGCAATATTGAACACTTTTAAACAACCCTTTGAATTGTCATGTATGGCCTGCTGTGATATCACAACTCAATTTGACTGTTTGCCACAAATTCTTACCTCTTAAGAAAATAGGCTATATGAATATAAAAACTTGCTGAGTTAATAATATGTCTACAGTATGAGTATGGTCTTTAAAAAACCTAGGCCTAATTACCTAAAAATAATAATATTAAAACCTACATTGGTATTAAAAAAAATAAGAGCATAAATATAAAACTTTTAGGTCTACCAGCAAAGAAAAATATATTTCAATCTACTAGAGTGGGCTAGTATAGAAAGGCATAGGTCCAGTAATTTACATAAGCCTACAGTAATTTAGGAATGGTGCATATTGTATATTGGTCTACTAACATCACCGCTCATTTTTCTTTATGTCACGACTCTGAAATAAATATTAGTAGGGCCTATTGCCCTTTAAAGGCTTGACCTAGGTATATACATGTAGGTACCTATTTTAGAAGAGTTGACAGGTTGGGAAAGAAAACAACCCCATATATTAGGTAGGCCTACCTATGTAGGGTATGTAGCCTACTTACAATGGTAGGTAGGTCTACATAGAAAGGAAGCATTCCTCTTTTGTGGCGAGACTCTAGGACTTTAAATCTTTCCAGCTAGACCTATACTTATATTTTAAATTAGGTGAAATCATAGATCTTAAGAGCCTGGCCCTCTTCCGAACCTCAGAATGCGTCTGCCATACGACCTAAATCGGTGAAGTTTTTTACAAAGGATAAAATCGTTATAGAAAAAGAGTCTCTCGTCCCAATTTCTCAAATTAAGATCCTGTGCTAGGCCTATTTGAATCCCTCCTCCCATCTGGAGCCCAGGCGGGATAAATAACCTCATTTTATCGACGGCTTAAGATTGCGAACGGCTTAGGTTATCGACGAGACGTCTGCCCCACCAGGCCTCGAGATCGAACGGTTCAAAGTCCTTGAGCTGGGGATTCGGGTCTTGTTCCGTGTAATAGAGAACACTGGGTCCCGACTTGCTGTTCTCGGCTCCGTTCTGGCAGAAAAGCTCAAACTCCCTGGAAACTTTGTTCCAAGACTCGAAGATGTATTTAATGAGCTCGTCCTGCTGAGTAGGGGCCGTGGGTTCCTGTTGCATCCTCTGGGAATTTAGTCGCTTTCCATTCAACGATTGCATCGAAGAACTAGACAGACTGAAACATAAAACAAGATCAAATCGGTCAGTGGTGGAATCTAGGCAAGTGTAAAATTAACGCTAGGCCTACACTAGTTGTGTGTGCAATAAGAGAGGGGCAAGAAACCAAGGAGGATAAGAAATAGAAACCTACCACCGATCTAATTAGTCAACAGTAGGAGGAAGATACAACAACAACAATGGCTTAACGGGCTAAAGCAATGCAACAATTGTTATGAAGCCTAGATTTTTCATTATTAAATTTTGTCTTGCAAGGCTATCCTACAGGTGGCAAGTTTTATTTATTTATATTTATTTAGGGAACTTCTTTCAACCATAGCACTATCGGTACGCCTACATGGATTTGGTTAAGTAGGCCTAGACCTTAATGCCTTCTCCCTAAGTAGGCCTACATTTACAATCTGTCCTGTCTTGTACGGGACGGTACATCAATATTTTCATCCAAATCCATTGGCCTATCCTCCGAACAATTTTGCTCTAGCTATGGGAGACCGTATGACAGAAAGAGAGCGCTGCTAGCGATCACGTTCACTTACCACACATTTACTTAGAAGTTAGAACAGCCACGCTTGTGTCTGTATTGTTGTCTCACAGTTCAATATTGTAACAGTAGACCTGTTATTTAATAGCCTACTTGTTTTATACTTTAATAACTAACAGATGCCTTCAGTATTGTATGTTATAATTTAAACAATCAGCAAAGTTTACTAAAAAGAAAAGGATGCTTGTGACAGTAGGCAGTCCAGTGTACACTTCGCACATGGGGTTATTATTTTGCCGCCTCAGTCACAGCCTTATTTATTTGCACAAACACATAATTTCATGCACAAATGAAGGGGCAAACTGTGAATTTGTTGAACTGCACCGCTTGCAGCGTTTCTGTCATACAGTCCCCCATAGAATCGCTAAAAACAAAAAACTGTCCAAGCATACAGCGTAGGTTAAGACCGAATTTAACATGGGATGGAGGCAGGTAGAAAATAACCTTGGAGCCATTTGGCCCGAAACTACAAGGACCATAAAGTAGGTCGGAACTCTACTAGTTTAACGGAATTGCAATTTTTTGTTTTTTACTTTATTTTCTTTGCCAAATCACTGATATTTCAAAGTATATTAAAAATAAATGCGCGGAAACCAATTAAAAATAATTTTCAGCTTCTGTTTTATAAACAAAAGTAAGTTATAAGTAGCGCGGAGCGACGCGGCCTAGGCCTACCGTGCTGAGATGTACTCACTGCAAGTTACCTTACAAGAACACAAAAAAAATCCAAAATAGAATCATCACGTTTTTACTGTTATAATAAAAAAAAACTTCAAAACCTTTAACGTCGCTATTTTAAACGAAAATCCTTTTGTGGTGAAAGTCCTTTATATTTAAAATAGCGACGTTAAAGGTTTTGTAGGTGGAGTATTTTAGCGAAAATGGTTGGTACGCCTAGTAAGTAAAATCAAGACGTAAATACCAAACATGGCGGATCAATGACAGTGAAATGAGCGAGTGTTTGTGTTAAATATGTGTTATTCTATTTAATTGGTATATTTTCAGAGTGATTAGTATAAATAAATCGTTAATAATGAGGTCTTCTTCATTTGTTTCTATTTTGAAGTTGTTTTTTTATTCTTTTTCTTTGGAAAAAACTGTGTTGAAAAGTTGGACGAGTGTTGTGTAGGGCTCAGGGGTAGGGATTGCGTGTGTTATTCAATCAAACTAAAAGTGATTAAATAAGTCCAGAAACTACTTTCCGCGCCCAAAAACCAAGTAAACACATAATAATATTCAATTAGAAAAAGGAAAATCATAAATTTAATGTAAAATAACATTCCCGTCAAATTAAGATTATACCAACTAGGCCTACCCTACAGATTAACGAGTTTCCCGAGAAACTTCTTTGTCGTCTTTGAAGAAGCCAATCAAAATCCACATCTATAGGCCTACTGTGCTGCGCTCTCACGACAAAAAACCAAAGTGGTAGGCTACCGGAATTAGTTGTAGTACCGGTAGGCCAAGGGGCGCTGGTGGCGTGCGCGTAGCAGTGAGTTGGCCTGAAACTAATGCCTACGGGGTCTGGGGTAAAGTTTCTCATTTTATATAGGGCTTAAGAGCTTTTTTGTTGCAAATTTGCAACGTTTTAAAATTCTTTTAAAAAGGGCTCCTACTACACGTTTGAAAATTCCCCGTGTAGGCCTGCATATTGATACGTTGGACGTACAAAATCACAAATAAATTCATATGTTGCATCCAACATCCTCAACGTTTCAACAGTGTAGCAAATAGTAGGCCTAAGGAAATGATTTTTTTTTCACTAAAATAGAGCTAGGCCTACTTCAAAATACACAATTTGATGTGCAAAAAGAACAAAAAACATACAAAACCTTTAATGTTTGCTATTTTAAATAGGTCTTAAGGACTTAAGACCGATGCACAATTGTCCAGTAACGATAACGGGAAGAAATTTGAATCACACGTTAACTTATGACACGATGCACAAAAACGTTTCCCGTTGCCGGTCGTTCCCGTATCCCGGCAACGATAACGGGAACATCACCAAGTTTTAACTTTCCGTAACGTTCCCCGTTCCGTACGTTACCGGAACCAATCGGAATTAAGATGTGCACGTCCTAAAACTATTTTATCAGCTGATTGATGGTTTATACGCGAGTAATATGCAAAATAAATTAGGCCTAGGCTTAAATACAAATACGCGGAATAACAAAATATAATTAACACACTTATGCCTATTATTTGATTTGTTCCCGTCGGTTTGCTTCACTGGCTATTGTGCATCGAAGCCCTTAACGTTAGCGTCTTCGGGTCTTTAGTATTCTGGGCCTCAGTTTTTACAAAATTACAAGGGGAAGTGTTCCAGTTTTGGAAACAAGTATAAATTATCACATATATTAAATAGTTAGTTCTCAGGTTAGGAGGAAAAATTAAATTCGGAGTGTATATTCTTACGGCAGAACATAAGAATAATGTAAAAAATTATTCTTACGGCAGAACGTAAGAATTGCTAAAAAGTATTCTTTTTTTGAGCTAACTATTTGCTAGCAGAAGTAAGTAAGCAAAGTAACTGCTCCTGAGGAATTGTAATCACTGAAATGAATTCTGAACCACATACCAAGAGACTGATTACAATAAGGCCTCCACCCTTTCTTCTTTATTATCACTGTTGCAATGGCAAGAAATTATTCTTACGTTCAACCAGTTCACTAGTTATGTTTATAAGCAACCTTATACCACAGTGCGGTGTGGCAGTATGGTAATGGTAAAGGGTTTGACTTCCTTGTGAGGGTTTGTTGGTTCAAATCTCTGTTGAGCTGTTTTTCTTTTTCATTATTTTCTTTATGTTTTGGATAAAACTCATTTTTGGTTGAAAGTCCTTTATATTTTAAATAGAAATGTTAAAAGGTAAGGAGTTTTGTTTTGTTTTATTGGATATGTCCGCATTTATTTATTAGCTATTTATTTAACGTCTATCCTATTCAGTTATAAAAACTGATTTACAAAGGAGGACAACTAAATAAATCTAATTACTACATAGATGCAGAAACAACAATAAACTACATTTTCGTAAATATTTGAAATAGTAGCATTACAACAACAATGCATTAAACACTTTACGTCTGTCTTTGTAAATGACGCATGTCTTGATTCTGAAAGTGCATTTACGTCACTGTGTACGCCACTTCTCGGAAGACGTGTACGAGTTTTCGAGTCACCACCGTGACTATTTTCATAACCTTAATACGTTCCCTCCCCTCTCCCTCACAAGCATTACTGTAATACGCGTCGAGACGCTCTGAAAACAACACGGCGGTTTCCCATTCATCGCTTTAAAAACAGGTCTAAACTGAAAAGGATAAAAGCTTTATAGAACCAAAGGTAGGACCTACGTGCTCTGAACAAAACGGCTGAGGGGATGAAATAAAAGCTTTTGCTTTGAACCTATAAAGAGAGCAAAGTTTGATGGGAATGTTGTGTTTTATGATAACTTACAATGTGAAATTGTTTAATCATTACTACTCTACTACTAAGTGCAATATTCTGCAACAAAGTAGTACACAACCCAATACCTAAGAACTTCTACTCTTGTAATTATTTTAGATACGTCACAAAATAAATATGGCAACATGGTTAACGAATTATAACGTTTAGAACAGCCTATGGAGGTAACTTTAAGTCTGGCGGTCGCTGGTTCGATGCCTTCTCTGGGGTTCTTGTTCAAGGCTTTCCTTTGTCAAGAGTAAAATGCTGTGATTGATTATAACATAACATTTATTGATTATTACCTCACAATTATCCTCAAACACTATATGGGTCATTCTCAAACGTAATGACCATATTGAAAAAAATGCTTGCAAGAAAAAATTATAACATAAAATTGGATGCCTCCTTTAACAATACATTATCCAATAATTTGTTCTTACAGCCCTAAAAGGGTTTATCTAAAAAAACAAAAAAAAATTTACATACAAGCATTTTCATCAATCCAAGTGTACGAAAATGTCATGACTGTTACCGGACATAAAAGTGACAATTGATGTAAGAAGTTATTTATTAAATCTATATTCATGTGCACAATAGTTTTAGTTACATTATCACACAAAACATAAAGAATGTTACTCAAATTTCAAAACCTGGTAATTAACTTACTAATAATGGACAAATGGCAAATCAAATTTTATCAAGATCACTGTTAGCAATGAAGTATTAATATTATAAATAAGATTAAAAATGTGATTCAGTTATTTTAAACTTTAAATAAGACTTAATTTAATAATTAGCTCGGGTAACGGTGTTGACAAAAAGTAATAGTCTTGACAAAAAAGTTACTTTTCTAACAGTAATAATTTTTTTCTAAGATCATGTTGCTTGTTAGTGTACAAATCAGTCAACCTAAAGATAAAATCTATCTAATCCAACAAGTTTGTGTTGAGTTTAAAGTAAAGAGACACTACGGGTAACGGTCTTGACAAAAAGTAACATTCTTGACAAGTGATCACTGAAAATCAATAAAAACAAGTGTTTTGTTACTTTTGAGTATGGCAATGAATTACAACCTCTCCCTTCAAAACACATCTACAGTTGCAGGAAATTAATGCAGTAATCCACGATGCCCTTGGTAATGTTACTTTTTGAAAGTAACATACCTGACAAGTAACATGCATGACATTTCAACTTCATTAATTCATTAGCTGTTAACAATCCCATTTGAAAAAGTAGGGTTATGTTTGCTATGAGCTGGAACTTGATTGTAACTTAACTCAATTGTTAAATAAAATATTAAATACAAATTAAATTGTTTTATCTTGGTAACATTCATGACATTGAATTAAATACTCACCGTTAAAATGTTTACTTTTCAATTTTAAAGAGTTCTCATGTCAAAACAAACCAAACTTCCATGATGCCATGTCAGGAGCTGTTCTTCTTCTTCTTCTAGATTGATCCACTGCCTTCTTGAAAAATTATTTAAACTCTTTTACAATGGTAACAGTCATGACATTATTATGATTGCCACATTAGGGACAAACACTTTCCACTAGTTATTGTTTGAAAATGTAAAATTTTTAAAAAAAGTCACTAACACACAGTTATTAACTGTTATTTCTGCATTAATTCCAATCTAGAGACTAAATAAATTTTAGTCTTAAAGTCAAACATTTTACAAAAACACTTCTGGTTTTGAGGATAGGGACATGGGTTTTAACACATTTTGCAATACCCGACATTGAATTAAAGGTCAACCTTACAAGATAGAAGTGCAAAAATTCATGGAGCTAATAAAAACTATAAGTATTCTGAAAATGTACAACCAAAATTTATGCAAATCAATATCTTGATCTAAAAAAAAAATAATATTAAGGTGGGACAGCACAAGGGTCATTTTATTTGAGAATGACCCATATGCTACATAGAATTTCACCTTAACTTGTGCAAGTTGTCCCAGATCAGGTTTGATATTAATGCACGAGAGCACAGGCTAAATAACAACATGTTATTACACACTGATGGATTTTACAAGTGATTACATTTCCATTCATTCAGCAGACGCATCTAAAACAAGTACATTCATATCAAACCATACACACGGAATACTCTGTTTAATAACCTGTAAATGATTACTGTACCCTTGACAGAGGTTTATCATAGATGGAATAACAACAGAGGAATCGCCGTTGTGCAACGATTTATATTGTACAGTCATTTAATAATGAATCATGTTATATTTTAAAATGTTATTGAAGATAATAATTTAAAGTTAATACAATTCATCACTATTAATAGGGCTGAACGAATATACATCAAATCATCAAATTGTTAACTCCAAACACCGCCCGAGTTAAACGGCTCGGAGTAGGGTTAAGAAGGGTGTCCGTATCAAGTCGCCTCTTACTAACGTTAACGTTAACGTTTGAACACAATTCTTATCAGAGGCCATACTTTCATTAGGTACGGTACAGAATAGACCGAAATGTTAGTTGAGAATTTAATCACTGTTAAATGGCCGCCAGGGTTGGGTAGGTATAATACTCAACGTCGAAAACAGGTAGGCCTATTATACCTAGTATTATACGCCTCGAATATACATATCGTAAGTTACACTTTATGACATTAATGACACGTCGAAAATTACTGGGAGGTAGAGCTTAGGCAGGTCTATGGTGTATTGTTACTTTGAGCTAAATCAGTGTGATTTTTTATTTTTCATTGTGCTTATCTAGTTAGGCTACCTTAGCCTACATACATTGGCAATATGTAAATTATAACTAAGGCTAGCTAGCTAGTAAATAAGGCTAGTTGCCCCTTGTTGTAGACAGCTCAAGCCGTATTCGAATCAGCGCCCTTGGCGTAGACCTAGGGCCTAAGCCTAGGGCCTAGGCCAGTTTAGAGACAACATCCACATGTACGCCCACATGTACGCAGACAAGTGAAGAGTCGAGAATAGTGTAAAGCTCCAGGTCTAGGGGATGGGCCTAGGGCACGGAAGACCTCGAGACACGGAAGTAGGCCTAGGCCTAGCCCCTAGCCTAGTTTTCTAAAATAGTCGAACACCAACTAGCTAGAAGAGAACTCACACGTTTAAGACCTCGTTCGAAGGTATGGGATTGTCTTGAGTATAGGCCTAGGCTAGGGCCTAGGCGTAGAGCTAAGGCTAGAGGCCTCTAGGCTCGCTTGCAAATTCTTACCTCATTGAAAAGAGATTGACGTAAAAAGCACGCACTTTGAGCTTCTTCAGCAGCAATGACAGAGTGAATATCTGGTAAAGTGACTTCAGAAAGAATAATCTGCGGGGCCATTAAAGCCTGCAAATGCGTTTAAGACTCGTTTGCAATGTAAAATATCTATGCAATTAAACTGATATTTATAAAAACTTTTAATGACACATCGAGCAACGCCTCTCACGCAACCACCAACTTGCAACTTGCAAGTTGAGATGCAGTTCGCAGTGACTACATCGTTTGGACAACGTACCGGAAATGAGCGATAGGAAACTAGCACCGGCACTGGGAGAAATCTACATAAACAAGGGGGTGCGGCAAAAACGTCGCCAACAATCTTTCGTTGCAATGTGGACTGGAGGGTGGAGGGAAATATTGTTATTAATAATAAAATAATGTAAAAAATAAAAAATAGTTTCTTTTGTATTGGCACAAGCAAGTGACTAATTTGTAGCAATAAATTGACAGGAATAACAGGAATAACTTTTTTAAAAACTTCAAACAAAAAATTGCAAATTATTTTCTAAAAATTTTTTTCCCTTTTGAATAGGCCTTTTTTTAGTTTGATTACCAATAGAAATAATAAATATTAATCATTTTAAAATAAAGTAAAGGAAATAGCTGATAATTAAAAATCAATAATGTCTTCAGTCATTTGCGCCTTCACACACAATTTATATTAGACTATACCCCTCACTTCAAACAATCATACATTAAAACTTTGTTACACTAAATACAAAACCAAAAATATATTCATGTTTTTTGGTTTTTTTTATTTTATTTTTGTTTAACAAATTTAAAATTGTATTTTTGGGCCCTTATTGGGGATATAAGGTAAATCGCATTTTGGTGCACATGATAAGTTCACGATCCCCAAAAACTGGCGGGCCCAAATTCAATTTCATTTGAAACTTTCAAATTAAGACTGGTAACCAAAAATCCATTTTTTTTAAGGGAAATTTGGTAAAAAAACCCTACCAAACAGTATCAAAAAGTAAAATCAGGATTTTCTCACAAGTCACAATTCAGATGTCCAAAAATTCCCCATTTCTGAAAATTGGAAACCCTCTATGCTTTTCTAGCAGCAATTGTCGAAAAAGGGGGCTTATTTTGACTATAGGTATCGTTTTTAAAATACAAAACTGGGAAAACCTACAGAAAAAATAAACTTTTAATACCAAACGATAAAAAACCAAAACCCAAAAAAAAGAAATTTGATTTTTAAAGGTTATTTTCCCTCAAAAAAAATTGAGGGAAACGAGTTTGACTGGAATGCACTGGGGCAGTAAAAAAAATTTAAAAAAACGTTATTTTTCTATGAATAAACAGGGACAGTCTAAAAATAAAAAATATATTTTTATCAAGCCTATTTTCGTTTTTATTTTTTTTTTCCAAAAAAGGGGGGGGTTAAATTTCCCTTTTTGAAAATATGCCCTTTGGAAAAACGTCACGGAAAATTTGGATCAGCTGTCGTGAAAGGTTTAAAAAATTCTTTGGGCCAAAATTATTTTTTTTAATTTGGGGAAACCCGGGCAAAAGGGCGTCGAGATATCAAAATCGTCACTTTAAATATATTTCACCCAAATTTCACACCCAAAAGGACACCAGGGACCCCGCCCCGGGCACACATTCTAAAATTTACTGCTCTCGATTTATCTTTTTAAATACATATTTTTTTTTGTGTACGCCCTAAAAACGGTTTTAAAAGTGAATCAAAATTTCCCTAACATTTTAACAATACAATTAAGGGATTTTTGTAGTGAATTATCAGGCCTACCTTAAAAATCGGCAAAAATCAAATTGGGGAAATTTGGGAAAACCAAAGGTGGGCCCCTTTTTTCCCGAAAAATTTTTTTCCCGTTATTTACGGGAACTTTTTAAATTTTAATTTTCGTGAAAAATCAAAATTCTTAGACCTAATTTTTATATATAAATAAATTTTGGTTATTTTTGTCGTCTCATTTTTTTTTCATTTATTTTTTTAATTTTCCAGGTTTAAAAATTTCCCTTTAAAAAAAATTTGGTTTTTTTAATCGTTCTGTTTAAAAATCGCACCCCCGGGCCCGGGTGTTTGTAAGATACATTTTTACATCCCTCCAGGGGCGGTGGAAAATCGATAAGTCGAACCCGTGCCCCGCCTTTTTCATTCCGGGCCACCGATAAAAACCCTAAACCCGCCAAATCTCGTCAAATCTCCCATTTCTAATTTTTTCTGTTAAAAACAAGTATTTTAGCGAGCCCCAGTTTCCCAAAAAATCTTTTTTTAAATTTTTAAAAATATGTGAAAGTGTCAAAGGAATAATTTTTCTGGGGAAAATTACAGCTATTAACTTATTAAATTGTGAAAAAAAAACTTAAAAACCAATTTCGTTTCCCGGGGAAAACCCAAAGGTGGTTCTTTTTTGGGGGGAACCTTCTTTCAAAAACTTTTAAAATTGCCCCAATTTTTTTCCTAGGCGACTCCCGGGACCCTTTTTAAAATTTTTTTGGGGGTAAAAATTACTTTACCTACATTGTTTAGGCATATCTAAAAAAATTTTTTTGGTTATTTTTTCGTCTCATTTTTTTTGCATTCGTGTTTTTTAAATTTCAGGTTTTAAAATTGGGAAAAAAAAGTCTTTTTTTTAATCGAGGGGTTTTTAAAAAATCGATGGGTTCGAATCGCCGCCCCCCGGGGCCCCATTTGCATTCCAACCCACCGTAATAATCTCAACTGTAAAAATCTCGCCCAAATATGAAGCTCTACATATTTCTGTTAAAAAACACTTTTTTATAGCGACCCCCAGCCCCCAAAAAATCGTAAAATTTTTTAAATTTAGTGTTTAAAGTGAATAGGGTTTTGGGTGGAAATTAGCATCTTTAACTTATTATATTGTAAAGCAATACTTCTCATTTTTCGTTTCCGGGCACCGATTCAAAGAAAGGGGGAAAAAATACAAAAATTTTGGGAAAAATTTTTTTAATAGTAGATTTTCATTATGAAGCCCTTGCCTTTAAACAAAAAGAGTTTAAATCGAAAAAAAAAGCAAACAGTTTTTTTTTTAGTTTAAGAAAAAAAGTATTGCCTCATTTTTTTATAAAAATTTCAAAAAAATTTTTAAAAAGCCCCTTTCCCCAAAAAAATTTCCGCAAATTTTCCCGGGCCCTAGCGCGCCTGACTACTTTTTTTTTGACATTGTAAAACACCCTTTTTTTCTATCCATTAGTTTTTTTGTTTTCGAAAGGGCGTTTTCCGACTTCCGAGTGTTTAGGTACTCTTTTTTTTTAAATTTGGCCAAACGGAACATTTCAAATCTCAAAATTACACACTAGGCCTATCTCGTCTTGTTTTTTTTAAACCTAAAAATTGGACCACTGCCCAAATCCGCTGTAAATAACTTGGAACTTCATTTTTTTTAAACAAAATCGATTTTTAAATTTAGTAAGAAGGGGTTTAACCCCATTTTGTTTCCTACCGAAAATCAAAGTAAAGGTGAACTATTTTTATAAACCCAAATTAACAGTTCCTACCCAAAAGAGATATTTTAAATTGGGCCCTGGGCCCACTATAAACCACGTAAAAATTTTATTCTTGATTCGACTACTAGCTGGGTCTGGGTGGGCGGGTGGGGCCCCTTTTTATTTCTCATGGGTGGGGAGGTTTTCAAAAAACAAGTGCAAAAATTTAAAAATTTTTCGTGAATTCATTATTTTTCCGGGGGCAAATAAGGAAAAATTAAAGTTTTTTGAGGTTTTTTTTTTGGGGGGGGGAATGCCCAAAAGACCTGGGCTTTTGACTGGGCCCCGGGGCCACGCAAAGGTTTCCAAAGACCCAAGGGATATGGGCAAAGGGAAAAATGACAAAATTTCTACCACCGCCTAAACTGAATAAAACGGGGAGACATTCAGTCGGGTTTGGGGGTTGGCGGGTTTCGAGCCCCCTGACCTGTCTATTTGACTGTGGTGCCTTTGAAAGTTTGGAACAGCAAAAAAATTTTTTAAATTTTTTATTTAGAAATGAAAATAATTTTTTATTTGAGAAAAATTCCCAAAATTGTATGGCCCAAAAATCCTTAAAAATTTGTTCGGTATCCTGTATTCACTCCCCCCAAAAATCAAAAACGGTTGTTGAACACTGTAGCTCCCGAGCACTTGTCACCCAACTAGTTGCAAAAATGCCCCGTTTTTTCAATAAAATGTAGCCTACCTGTTGATTAGTTACCTTGTGAACTGTGTGTTTTTCTTTGTTCACAAAATCCTTCCCCCCAAAGCTCACACGGTTTTTGGGAGAACCTGTGCCATCAATCTTCGAGCACTGCACTTGCCCAGTTGTCACCCTTTTTTTCACATTTAAAAAAAAAAAAAACCCAACAAACTTTTTTTAAATTAAAACCTCCTATTTCCGAAAAAAAATTGTCAGACTTCCCTGTGGTTCCCTTTTTAAAACCCTAGGACCGTCCGGGGGGTCTTCTATCACAGACTGATGACCACTAAAACAATACAACCCCCCCCCTTGTTTTCAAAAGCGGGGTTTCAAGTGGGGGAGCAGCTCCCTTTTTTGGGGGAATTTTAAAGGCGAAACTTGTTGGTCGGAGACGTTTTGGGGGGGGGGGGGGGGCGCGGGCCCTCATAGTACAAACCCATCACAAATGTCTGCTTCTCTTTGGCGGAGAAGGGGGACTGAATTCATTTTCCCCACAGCCCAAAAAACACAACAACTTTTTTGATGTAAACGGGAAGGCTACTTCTGTTTTGGGGTTTAATGGGGAAAACACCCCCGTAGGTGAAAATAATTTTAAATTTTAAAATTCCCAATTCAGAAAAAAACCAAAATCCACCCGACTGGGGTTCAAACCCGGGTCTCCCTTTTAAGGTAGGGGGCCTTAAACCAATAGGCACGAAAAATCTGTTGCCTTTAAACTGCCCAAAAAAGAAATATTTTTTTAATGTCTTTACGGGGGCGACGCGAGGGGGGAAACCCCCCCTTGAACCTTCCCTCCCCCCCCCCCCAACCCAAACGTGTAATATATTTTTTTTTTTGCGACAAAATTTTAGAAAAACGCAATGCAAGTGGGGATTCATAAATATTTTTTTTCAATTTTTTTAGTTTTTTGGATTTTTTTGATTTATTTATTTTTTTATTTGAGAGTCATAAAATTTTTGGTTTGCCCTTTGACGCCCCTTTTTTTTTTCTGCGTACTTTTTCTTGCAATGGGGTTTGGGCGCGAGGGGATAAGATTGAATTTAGCTGGGGTTGGCTAGGGGGGGAGAAAAGGGTGCAGGGGTTCCCAGGGGCCCCGTTCTAAAAAAGCAGTTAGTTGTCCATTTAAAATCAGGCTATTTAAATTTGTTTTTGCGACAATCTTTTTTAGTATTTAAAGAGAGATGCCCAAAAGAGAAATCAATTTTTTTCTATTTTTTTTTGGGAAAACCCACTACAAAAAAATTTTAAAGAGGGGATTTAAACCCTCAGAACGAAGCGACCGGATTACGATAAAGAGTTTTCTAGTGATTTGCAGGAAGAAAGTGAGATGGGTGGGAAAATTCGGGTTTTCAGGTTGGGGGACAATAACACACTTTGCGCATCAAAAAGTGTTTTGGCGAAAGCCCCGTCATAGACTTTAAAAATTTTTTGTGTAATTTCCCAAACTGTTCCCCCCCTTTCGAGTGAGGTGCGAGCTCCCTGCTCTAAAAAAAGTACATTAAAAAATAGCATTTTGAAATGACTGGCTTCGGGACTTGGCCCACAAAATAAATAAAAAAAATCTCTTTCCGGGGCCCATTGTTTTACAAGAAGGGGGTTCAAAACTTTTTTGGAAAATGGGCCCCAAAAACCCGAGGATTAGGATTCAATATGATTTTTAATTTTTGGGCACTTGCAGCTGGGCCCCCATGTCGGTTGTACCGGGAAACCCAAAACCCACGATTTTGTGGGGGGGGGGGGGGGGTTAGATTTAAAAACCGCCTACATTAAGTTTAGTTTTTCCCCCCAAAACCATTGTCCCTTCCCCCCCAATCCCCCCCCCTTATGTAAGATCCTAGCGTCCCCCCCTGTGTCATTACCTAAAACGACGCAGGTTTTGAACGAGGGTTTTTTTTCTCGATCACAAAGCCCAGAAGGGGGGTAGAACAAACCCCGGGACCACACTTTTCAAAAGGCGGTGGGCACACACCCACACCTGAAACAGAGGCTGCAGTGCTACTTTTTTATGTAAAAAACCGGGTTTGATGAGTAGGAAAACTAGATAATGAAAATGAGAGAGGGGAAAACATTAGCTTTTTTGGGATGAAAGGGCTTTGGGAACAGGGGCCCGTTACTACTTTTGTGGGGGGGGGGAGGGGGGGGGACATTTTTTTATAAAAAACAATTGGGGGAAAATTTTTAAACGGTTTTTTAAACAAAATTTGGTTTCTACGAAAAATTTTAAAAAATTTGGGGAAATTAAGATTGCCCTTTAAAAAAAATCTTCCCCACAAAATTGTGCCCCTCCCCTTTTTCGAAAAATTTTTTGGGGCGGGGGGTTCCCCCCTTTCCCCCCCATCCCCAATTATTTTTCAAATGACGGGAAAAATAATTAGTTGAGGGGAAACTTCGCCGAAATCTTTTGGGTTCTAGTTTGTTTGAGAAGCGACTACAAGACTTGGTTTGCTGGTAAGAAATATTCGTTTCCCCTTTTTGAATTAAACATATAATGTCATTTTTTTTTCGTTCACCCCCGCCCCACCCAAAATCCCCTTTAATATTTTGGGTTTTGGGTTTGAAAATTTTTAAAAACACATTGCGTACGGCCCACTAAGGAATTCGCGAAACTAAATGTAATGAATGACATAAGTTCATTGTGCTGCTGCTTTTGTTGTGTGACCCCTTAATTAAAATTTGGGAGCTTGAAAATTTTCCAAAAATGTAATAAAAACTTTGTTTACAGACCCAAAAAAAACGGCCCTTTCCCTTTGCTGTCAAATCTTGTGAAACTAAAAACCAAAACCCCCCATGGGGCCCAACGGCAACGGGTTGGTGTAAAATTTTATACAGCCCAAAATAAGTCTGAAAACTTTTTTTAGCCCACCCTTTTATAAAAAATTAGGAAACGTTTAGTTTCTACTGACAAAATTTTTGTTTACAAAACCCCAAAACAAAACGGACCCTACTTGCATTAAGAGTGAAAATTTTTGGGGAAACCTGCCCCTATCCCCCACCACCAACAGGTATTTTCTAGTCTCAAAAAAAGGGAAAAGACTAAAAAACTCCCTAGAACTTGTATTTTTCAGTACACTGATGGATTATAGTGAGGGACTGAGGGAAAAGCTTTTTTTTATTTCTGACTTTTTTTTGCAGATGCTAACTAACCCCACAGCTCCAGAAAGTGGGGTACAAACCTTTGATCTCAAATCAGCCTACAGGAAACGCAACTTTTTTGTTTTCTTTTTCCCCCAAATAAATTGATAACACATTTTTTAAAATCTTTTCAAAAAGGCTTACCAACACGAAAAAACCCCCCTTTTGCTTTAAATTGAATAAAAAATTTGGAAGTATTTCCCAAACCAAAAGTAATTCATACCCGGGTTTTGGGGTAAAAACGTGAAGGCCTTGCGAAAAAGGGAAGAGTGGTAATAAATTTAAACTTTTTTTTTAAAATTATGTTTTGGAAGTTTTCCCTTGAATATTTTTTTCACAGCCCTACGCAAATAATTTTCCTTTTTTCTTATTTTCATTTTTACCCTCGAAATGATGGTCAACCACCCCATGTTCGAAATAAAAGACACCAAAAAAAAAAAAATTTCTGCACCACTCAACCCGGTCGTCATAGTTTGGTGTTCTTTCCCCTCCCAAAGTGCCCTAGCTTCCCCTTCCAAAAGTTTCCGGGGGTTCCCCTGTTCGATTTCGACCCACAAAAGACCTTTTTTCCCTAGAAAGGGAACGTAGTGGAAACAAAAACTCAGTACTATTCTTCATACAATGGTAGCGGACATTTGCTTTGTGTTAGTTTGGAAGAGGGTTCGGGCCCAAAACTTTTTCCCCCCCTATAGGTGGGGTTTTGCTAGGGGCCCTTAATTTTCTACCACGTTTTGTTTGTTCTCCCCAAAGGGGGCATTTGCATGTTTTTTTTTAGGGGTTTTTTTTTTCATGTACCCTAGCTCATGAACATTTTTAAAAAAAAATTTTTGAAAGTCTTAAATAGGCCTACATTTAATAAAAATATCTAAAAAAACCCCTTTTAAAAAATTACGTTTCAACTCCGCGTCAAAAAAGTGAAAAATGGGGCCCTTATTTTTGCAAAGGTTTTTCCTTTAAACTTGAAAAAAAGGAAAAAATAATATTTTTTTGGAAAAAGAAAGGGTTTTTTTTTATCCGTTGACAACAATAAAAAGGGGCGGGTACAGTATTTTTTTGAAAAAAAACCAAGTTTCTTTTCCCAGGGCCCCATTTTTTGTGTTTTTTTTTTAAAAATCAAAATCTTTAGTTTTTTTTTTGATAGTGCCCCTTCAAATACGAAACAGGTTAGAAAAGGAACCCCAATCCATATTAAAAACTTTTGCATGATAAAAGGGCAGTGCATTTCCCCATAGCCCTTGAAAAGTCCCTGTTTGGGCGTTAAATTTTTTTTTTTTTAATCTAAAATTCTGCAAATACCCTATTGAGGTTACTGCTTTGAGCCTCCCTTTATAAGTCGATCCAAGGAATATTATTTTTCAAATTTTTTTGGTCTAAAAACGTTAATTTTTTTTGAATTTTTTCTTTAGGGGAAGGGGTTAAAAGATTAAGGGAATTTTTTTTAAAAACAAAAAATAAAAGAAATTTCTGAATTCACATAGGCCTATTTTTTTGTAAATTGGACCTCCCTATTCAATTGAAAATGTTTTTTGTGGGCCTATTTTTTTAAAATGGTCAAAAATCATTTTCATTAATAGGCCTAACCCTTTTTTTTTTTTATTTTTTTATTTTTTTAGAAATGGGGCCTATACCTATTTTTTTTTATTTGTTTTTACATTTTGATTTTTTCTTAATTTTGTGCCTTCATGTCAAAAAAAAAGACTTTTGGAAATTGGAGTTTGGGGCCCAAATTTTTTCTTAGACCACAATACTTTACTAGACGAAATAAGTTTTGACCAAAAATTCTGGGCCCAAAAATATTCATTTTTTAGACTAATTTTTTTGTCTTAGACAAAAATGTCCGTAGCCCAAAAGAGTCGGCGACCGTGGGTCACAGCCCACACGTGTGTCAACGGCGACTCACAGTGTTGGCTCGAGCTCTAAGGGGCTCGACTCTTATTCGGGAAAGGGCATTGGGGTTTGAATCCCTCGAGACCGGGAAACCCGGGCTGAAGGTTTTTTTCCCAGGTTTTCCTCAGGGGATTGAGTTTCCCCTTTAAAAAGGGCCCCCGGACATCCCTTCACAAAGGGCCAAACCGCAGGGTACCCAGTTAGTCACCGAGAGGGTCCCCAAACCCTTTCCCTTTTAGTCCCCGTGTCCCCTTTAAATGTACATCGAATTTTTAAAATTTTTTTTTTTTTAAACCGGGCAAAAAGACAAGTTTTTGAAATTTGACCCCCAAATTTTTAAAAAAAAATTTTTTTGGGAAATAAAAATTAATTTAATTTTTTTCCCCCTTTCAAAGGGGCAAAGAGTGCCCTTTTTAGAGAAAATTTTAAAATTAAAACATCTGGGAAAAAGGGGTGAAAATGGAAAAAAAAGGGGTTTTTCCCCGAAAAAATAATACATTCCCAAATATTGTTTTATTTTAGAACAAAAAAATGTAAAAATATGGGAAAAAATTTAGAAAAAAAAACTAGTTTTAAGGGAAAAATCTTCAAAATTTAAAATTTTTAAAAAATTTAAAATTTTTCTTTTATTCAAAAATCCCAAAATTTTCCAAAATTTGTTAAAAAAAAGTTTATAAAAATTTTTTGGAAAAAATGAAAAATTTATAAAAATATCTGGAAAAAGATTTAAATTTCCCAAAAAAAAACAAAAATTTTACCAATTTAATTTTGGGGCTTTAAAAAGGGGTTTTAAAAACTGATGTGCCTTACAGGGGCATCCTCAAAAATTTTTAATTTTTTTCAAGTTAATAGCAAGGGGGTTTTATTTATAGACGGGAAATAATGGAGCTAGTTGGGGGGTTCGACTGGTTTTCCGGAAATTTTCCCCCCTCCCTCTATTTCTACGGTTAAAAAAAATTTACAAAGGTGACCAAGTCTCACGGGTTGGCCCCCCCCCGTGGCGTATCCAGGTATTCATAAAAGGGGGGAGGGGGGGGTTAACCAATTAACCCATAATTAAAAATAATTAATTACAAAAATTTATTGGTCGGGACATTTCGCTCATCGTCCCGACCAATAAAAATTTTGTAAATTATTTACCGGGCCGCAAAAGCCTAAAATTTGAAAAAAATAATAAATTAATAATGAAATAAAACATTAACCAGTAGGGGCCGGAAAAATTTTTTTCCTTTGAAGGTTTTAATTTTTTGGTAAAAATCTTTGCGTTTTTAAAAAATCACAAAACCAAAATGTTTTTATCCAAATCGTGTTTTTAACCCAAAATTTTTTCTTTTTTAAGGTAATTTTAATTTAAAAAACTGTGCATTATAAAACATCACTAAAATTTTTTTTCTGCTAAAATCTTTCTTTTAATCTTTAAAAATTTTTTTCTCTTTCAAGGTTTTTGGGGAAAAATCTGTCCGTTTTTAAAGGGGATCACAATTTAAACCAAAATTGGGATCTCTAAAAATCCTCTTTTGGGGCAAAATGGTAATTTTCATTGCCCATAAAAAAAGTTTTTTCATAATCTTTCCCTTTTAAACGGGGGGTTTATCCCCCCCTTTCCCCCTTTGGGTACGCCACTGGTTAGGCGATAGAACAATGAACGACAAGGGGCTAAAGGTCTAGGGGGCCTCCCCCGAAAAGGAATAAGTTTATTATAAAAGCCCCAGTTCTAACTTTATGGGAAAATAAAGGTCTAAATGGCCTCCTGAAGCCCAAAAGTATATTAAAACGAGGAGCGAAGCGAATGAGTTCTCCATTTAACTCAAATGGGGGCTTATTCTTTGAGTCTGTGTGCGGGGCGTGTGAAAAAATTTTGAAAATCATCCCAATCGCTGAAAAAGATTGCGCTGAAAATTTTTTTTCAGATATTCGGTAAAGAGTTTACTGAGAACTTTCTAACAAAATCGCAAAATTTGTTGCGATTTAAAAACCCACAAAAAATAATAAATTTAAAAAAATTGGGTGGGGTTTTGTGTAGAAATTATTTAAAAAACAATGGTTTTTTTTTTTGAAAAAAAAGTTTTTTTTGTTTTTATTTTCCTTGGGTGGAATGCAGGGCCCAAAAGTGTATCGTATTAGCCCCGCTCAAGGAAGGAACCCCCCAAAATTTCCCCCTCCGGGGATTGAGTTAAAACCTTTCAAAATTTACACGTATTTGTACCTGCTATGTTTTTTCCCTGGGATTGCACAGATGAAAAGAAATTTATGCGTATGCATTTCAAAACGTTTTTAAAAAGTTTTTTAAAAAACAAAACCGAAGTTAAAAAAAATCTTTCCCGACCAGGGGATTGCACCCAGGCTCCTACATTTCGAGTATAAAGGGGCCTTACCCAAATAGACTAGGAAAAAACCCAAAAACGTTGGGGAGCCCAGTGAGCGAGTCATGTGTTTAGTAAACGGGAACATTTGCCCTTCAAGTTTGATAATTTTTATTTGGGATGAAAAAATGCGAAAAAATTTGATTCTCCCTGATTTTTCGTTACTTATTTTTGGGGAAAAATCCCAATCGTTTGAGTAGGATAGTCTAATAAATCTTTGTTTTTTTTCTTTTCATTTTGCTTTTTTTCTGTTTTTTTGCTTTTTTTTTCTTTCTTTTCTTTCTTCTTTTTTTTTTTACTTCAAATTTTTTTTTCCCCTTTTATTTTTTTTTCTTTCCCCTTTAAATTTTTGTTTTTTTATCCTTTTTATATCCCACCCTTTTTTTTTTTCTTTATTAATTAATTTGAAAAATTAAAAAGTTCTTTTTTTGGGAATTTTTTTCCAAAAACATTGTGTTTTAATACATTGTTTTTTTAATATAACTATTTTAAATATTTACATAACTTTTAATTCATTTCTGATTTGGATCTGTTTTTAAGATTTATTAAAATTCCTTTCCCATGTAAACAGTTTTTTTTAAATGAATAGGGGTTTGCCCTTTTTTTTTTTGGAAAAAAGTGTTTTAAAATTAAGTTTGTTAAGGGCAAAGTTTAAAATGTAAGCCATAATTTGAACTCGAGGCCTTTTAAAAAGGCTAGTTTAAAACCACACAGCCTAAATGATGGGACTAAAGTTATAGGGGGAATCCCCGACGTAAAAAAAGTTTTTATATAGCACAAAATCTAACTGATGGGGGCATAAAGTTTTTAGGTGGCCTCCCCGACAGTGAATAAGTTTACAAAATAGCACAAACCCTAACTGATGGTAAATACAGACTAGGGGGGCCTCCCTGACAGCGAAAAAGTTTATTATATAGCTTAGTTCACCTAATAGAAAAATTAAGGTCTAAGGCCCCCCTGACAGCGAATAAGTATATAAAAAACGCCTAACTGATTGGGACATACCCGGTCTAGAAAGGCCTCCTGACAGCTTATAAAGTTATTAATTTGCACAGCTTTTAACCCATGGGACATAAAGGCTAAAAGGCCTCCCGACAGCGAAAAAATTTTTTTATAAAGCTTTGTTTAATTTTAATTTAAAGGAAAATAAAAGGCAAATGGCCTTCCCCCGACAGCGAAAAAAGTTTTTTGTATAGCCCAAAATCTTAATGATGGGACATAAAGGTCTAAAGGGGCCCCCCTGACAGCGGGAAAAAGTTAATTTTTAAGCTTAGATCTAACTGATGGGGAAAATAAAAAGGGCCCCGAAAGCCTCCCCGACAGGGGAATTTAAATTAAAATTTTATAGCTTAGTTCCCAAATGATGGAACAAAAGGGCTAAAGGGCCCCCCTTTTACAGCGAATAATTAAAAATATATAGCCCCAGCTTAAAATGGGTGGACATAAAGGGCTAAAGGCCTCCTTTAAGCGAATAAGTTTTTTTCTACCTTTTTTTCTAACGATGGAACAAAAAGGGCTAGATGGGGCCCCCCTGACAGCGAATAATTTATATATAGCACAGCTCTAAATGATGGGACAAAAGGTCCCAATGGCCTCCCTGACCCGCAAAAAAGTTTATTTTATAGGGTTAGTTCTAACTATGGAAAACCCAAAGGGCTAAATGGCCTCCCTGAAACCGAAAAAGTTTACTTAAAAAAAGCACAGCTCTAAATTTATAGGACATAAAGGGCCTTTAAAAAGCCTCCCCGACAGCAAAAAAGTTTTTTTACATAGCAATGCTCTAACTGTTGGGCATAAAGGTCAAAAAAAGGGCCCCCCTGACAGCGAATAATTTTTTTATATAGCCCTTGTTCTAAAATGATGGCCCTTAAGGGCTAAATGGGCCCCCCGGGCAAACCCAAAAACTTTCCTATATAGACAGCTCCCAACTGATGGGGAAAAATTAAGGTCTAAAAGGCCTCCCCGACAGGGGAAAAAGTTTTATATAGCTTAGTTTTTAAATAATGGAATATAAAGGGAAATGCCTCCCTGGCAGCGAAAAAAGTTTACTGGGATAGCACACTCTAACTGATGGGACATAAAGGGGGCTAAATGGCCTCCCCAAAAAAACGGGGAAAAAGTTAATTATATAGCTTTGTTCAAATGATGGAAAAATAAAGGTTGAAAAGGCCTCCCTGAAAAGCGAATAAGTAAATTATATAGCTTGTTTTAAGTGATGGACATAAAGGGTTTAAAAGGCCCCCCCTGACAGCGAATAAGTTAAAAATTTTAGCACAGCTTAAAATGATGGGAAAATATAGGGGCTAAATGGACTCCCTGACAAACGAATAAGTTTTTATATAGCTAAGTTCTAACGGTTTGGGAACCCTAAAGGGCTAAATGGCCTCCCTGCAAAAATAAGTTTGCTATATAGCACAGCTTAAAATGATGGGACATAAAGGTCTAAATGGCCTCCCTGACAGCAAAAAATTTTTTATAATATAGCTTAGTTCTAACTGATGGGAAAATAAAGGTTTAAAATGCCTCCCAGACAGCAAAAAAAGTTTATTATATAGCTAAGTTCTAACTGATGGGGAAAAAAAGGTCTAAAAAGGGCCCCCCTAACACCCAATAAGTTTTTTTATATAGCTTAGTTTTTTTAAATGATGGGAAAATAAAAATCTAAATGGCCTCCCTGACGCCCAAAAAATTTATTATATAGCTTAGTTATAAATAATGGAATATAAAGGGTTTTGGCCCCCCTGAAGCGAATAAGTTTTCTGTTTTGCACCGCTCTAATGATGGGACATAAAAATTTTAAATGGCCTCGCCCCCAACAGGGGAATAAGTTAATTAAAGCCCTTTGTTTTTAACTGATGGAAAATAAAGGGCTGAATGGCCTCCCACACGAATAAGAAATTTTATGCTTTGTTCAAAATGAAAGGGGGAAAAAAGGGCTAAAAGGCCCTTTCCCTTCAGCGAATAAGTTAAATATATACACAGCTAAACTGAGGGATATATGGGCTAAATGGCCTCCCTGACAGCGAAAAAAGTTTATTTTATTTGCTAAGTTCTAACGGGTTGGGAAAATTAAAAGGCTAAATGGCCTCCCTGACAAAAAAATAATTTTGCTATATAGCACAGCTCAAAAATGAGGGGCATAAAGGTCTAAATGGGCCCCCCGACAGCAAATAAGTTTTTTATAATTAGCTTAGTTTTTAAGATGGGGGCGGGGGTTTGGTTGGTTTTTTTTGGGGGGGGGGGGGGGGGGATTTTTTTTTTTGGGAAAAAAAGGTCAAAAAAGGCCTCCCAAACCCGGGGGAAAAAAGTTTATTTTATCCCTTTGTTTTTTAAAGGGTGGAACAAAAAAACTAAATGGGGCCCCCCTGACACCCAATAAGTTTTTTTATAGACAGTTTTAAATGTTTGGCAAATAAAGGTTTTTAAAAGGCCCCCCTGACAGCAATAAGTTTAATTTATAGCAAAAGCCCAATGAGGGACAAAGGTTAAATGGCCCCCCTTACAGCAAAAAAAGTTTTTTAAAAAAACACAGTTTTCCCGGGTGGGGCATAAGGTCTAGGGGCCCCCCTGCAGCAAAAAAGTTTTTAAATTTTTAAAACAAGTTTTAAATGATGGGACCAAAAGGGGTTTTGGTGGCCTCCCCCGGCAGCAAAAAATTTTTTGGGGTTTTTGTAGGAACCTTAAACTGATGGGGACGGGGGGAAAAGTTTTAAGGTTTTCCTTGGAAGAAAATTAATTTGGGTTTAAGTTAGCAACTCTTTAAAAAGTGAATTACATTGGGTTTCAATTTACTTCAAGGAATGGACATTTTAATTTCCCAAATTTAAAATTAGGTTCTAGGAAATTTTATTTTTTATGATTAAGTTGACAAAATCATTTTGGAATTTAAAACCGGTGTAATTTCATTTAAAAAGGTTTTTTAAAAAACATTTAATTTTACATTTTAAGGCTACTTGAATTTTAACCTTTTTAAAAATTCCCTCCCTTTTTTTTTGTCTTTTTCTTATTTTTTTTTTTTCTTCTTCATTTTCTTTTCCCTTTTTTTCCTTTTTCCCCTTTCCTTTTTTTGCTTCTTTTTTCTTTTCTTTTTCTTCTTCCCCTTCCTTTTCTTCTTTTTCCTTTTTCTTCTTCTTCTTCTTTTTCTTCCCCCCTTTCCTTCTTTTCCCCTTCTTTCCTTCTTTTCTTTCTTTCTTTTCCTTTTTTCTTTTTTTCCTAAAAAGGGGAAAAAAAATTTTTCCCAGGTGTCCGGAAACCGGATTTTATCCCCGAAAAGTTTTTTTTCCCCGGGAAAAACCCCTATTTTTTGGTGGGAGGAAAAGGCCTGTGGGGTTTTTCCCGTGGAGTTGGCCTGTTTCAGGCCCGAAAAATTTGCCACAAAATAACATTCCTTTTTTCCTCATCCCCTTTTCCCCGGACATCTTTTTTTTCTCAGCAATGGGTCCCCTCGTTTGCCCCCTGTTATTTCTTAATACTGAAACCTTTTCCCCCATGTAACTTGTTGTTTTTTTTAATAAAATGCAGACATAGCTTTCTTCTGGTGCTGCAACTTGGGTCCCATATCTTGCCAGATAGCGGCCTTCCCATTGCCCATTTTTGAGCAATGCTTTTTTTTAATTAAAATGGGGAGGGGTTTGTGTTTAATTTTTGTCTTTGGGTTTTTAAAAGTCATTGCTTGCCCGTCGCCCCATTGTGAAAAATTCAAAAAGCTACGCATTTTCATTTGGAAAATTTAAGTCCTTTAATGAAATCTATATTACTACATCTTCTGCATATAGTTTGGGCCGGATGCCACATTATCCTTTTTATTTCTTCAAAAAATGCATTAACCCGGGACAAGCCAAAGTCGTTGGGTTTGAGATGAGTGTGGGCCCTGTTTTGTACCCGGTAACATTTCTTTTCTTCCCCTACCTAAGGCCCCCCAAGCCTATGTTTGGCTAGAGTGGCGTATTATGGCCTTACAGTTGACGCGCCCTTATACCAACTTAACTTTAAAAAACCCTATTATTAACACCAATATAATTATCAAACTTAAATGTAAATGTTCCCGGGTACTCAATACATGACTCGCTCACACGTTTATCAACGATTTTGAAGATTTTCTAGTCTAGTTGGCTAAAGCGTTCTTATAGCCGAAATGTGGGAGACGTGGGTTCAATCCCCTGGTCGGGAAAGAATGTGTAATTTCTGGATTGTATTTTTAAAATTATTAAACATGTTTTGAAATGCATATAACGCAGTGTAGTCCATCATCTGTGGCAATAGGGCCTACTATGGTAAACATAGCCAGTACGAAATACGTGAAAATATTGCAAGGTTTACTCAATCTACGAACGGAATTTGGGGGTACCTTGACGTGCAACATTTGATAGTCCTTGCATGGGCACGGCATTTCACAACCAGGTATATAACAAACAAAAATGACTTCTTCAAAAACAAAACCATTGTCGTTAAAAGAATTCCTTTCCTATACATGTTAGGTCTATTTTCCAGTTTTTTATTTCTTGTAGGTTTAAATCGAAATGGATTGTGCCCATTTTGTTAGCAGTTTTCAGTTACCTGGTTACAGATATCTGTTTAAAATTTCAGGTCAATCTATTTGGCTGTTCGGCCGTATGAGCCCGGACAGACATACATACAGACATTGGACACAAGTCACGAGAAGGTCCGATCGAGTAGCGTTATAAAGACTTCGTTTCGCTGCGCCCACTCGTCTAACTAGGGAATCGCTAAAGTCGTTGTTAGACGAGTGAGTGAGCCATGTGTTGAGTACCCGGTTTAAATTACTTTTTTCCCCTACCATAGGCCTATGTAGCCTATCTTAGGCTTCAGTGGAGCATTATGGCCTTACAGTTGATGCGCCCTTATTACAACTAAACTTAAAAACCCTTTATTTATACGAATTATCAAACTTAAATATGCAAATGTTCCCGGGTACTCAACACATGACTTGCTCACTCGTCTAACAACGACTTTGGCGTTTCCCTTGTCTAGTTGGCTAAGGCGCCCTTATAGCCGAAATGTGGGAGACGTGGGTTCAATCCCCTGGTCGGGAAAGATTTGTAATTTCCGGATTGTATTTTAAAAATTATTTAACATGTTTGAAATGAATATAACGCAGTGGGAGTCCATCATCTGTGACAATGCTATGGAAAACATAGCCAGTTCGAAATACCGTAAAAATATTGCAAGGATTACTCAATCTATGAGCGGAGTTCGGGGTACCTTGACAATCAACATTCGATAGATTTTGCATGGGCACGGCATTTCACAGCCAGGTAAATAACAAACAAAAAATATTTTTCGAAATCAAATCCAATTGTCGTTAAATAATTTCTAGACATTGGCAGTCTATTTTTCAGTTTATTATTTCCTGTAGGTTTAAATCGTAATGGATATTGCTCATTTTGTTAGCAGTTCTCAGTTACCTGGTCACGGATGTGTGTTTAAAATTTCAGCTCAATCTATTTGGCCGTTCGGCCGTATGAGCCCGGACAGACAAACATACATACATTGGACAATGCTCACGGCCAAGGCCCGATCGAGTAGAGCGTAACAGAATCCTCATTCGCTTCGCTCACTCGTCTAATTAAAAAGTGAAGGGCTTAGGACCGAGCCTTGCAGAAGACCTTGCTTATGTTGGTGATATCCCGATTTTGCGAATCTTGGAATGGTACTCTAATGAAGCGTTGGTCCAAAAAACTTTCGATCCATCCCAATCGGTTTTTCTCCGAAATATTTTAAAGCACTTAGTTTTTAAGTAGCTTTTGGGTCTCCTACTGTAGTCGTCTGCAGTTTTGAAATCGATCATTACAGCAAGAGTTGATCCTTTCCTTTGAAAGCATCTTCTTACTACTGGGACAAATTGTCAGTTTGTCAATTGTGCTACGATTAGCCCCGGAAAGCCTTGCCTGCCTCTTCAGCCTCATGTTGTTTGCTCGTGAGGAAAAAGTTCAGATAGCTGAACACTTCTGGCTCTTATTAGGTTTGGTGTTATTTCCGCTTTCTCCATTCGGCCGGAATATATTTTTGCCCATGTCAGGTAAAAAATCTTAACGTTCTCCATTGCTTTTTTCCGCCCCTTTGAGTTATTAGTTCTTTACCCCTTCTGGGCCCGGGGTAGAATTGGCTCAGAGCATAGCTTAATCGTAAGACATTGAAGAGAAAAAGTCCGCCTCGAAAACATCAGCTAGTAAAGCTGAGTATTTTACTCCCCGAAACTAGAGGCGAGCTCTGGTAAATTAGAAAAAAAAATAAAAAGAAAAAGGATAAAAGAAAGAAAAAAAAAAAAAAAAATAAAAAAAAAAAAAAAAAAGAATAAAGAAAAACAAATAAAAATAAAAAGAAACATGAAAAAATTGTTAAAAAAAAAATATAAAAAAATAAAATAAAGAAATAAAAAAAAATAAAATAAAAAAAAAAAAAAAAAAAAAAAAAAGAAATAAAAAAATAAAAAATAAAAAACAAAAAAAATAAAAAAATCGTCGTCCGGGGACACTTCCCGTTCCTGGACGACCTCCCCGACGACAATGACCTTTGACAACACGAACGATGACAAAGACGATGACGAACGCGACTTGAGATCCCGCCTTTCCTCACCCTACCCCTACTTTGGCTTGATTCTACGCAGCAAGAGCCCCGCATATATCCTAGTCTGAGAGTGTGCATTATGATCTACCGTTTGAGGCGCCAATAATCCAAAATGACAAAAATATGGGGGATCATTGTCTAGTCTGTGTTTTATCCAACTTTTGTTTGTGGTAATGCCCCTGCATTTCGTTCATTGTAAATGGTGTATTGTAACTTCACACTTTTTCTTTCTCCTGTCGTTTGCTCTTCCTCCTAAATTCTCTGCGTAGGATCACATTCTGTTTCCCAACATCATCCTGCTTACAGCTGCATAATGTTTAGCTAGGGCCTTAGCTTCATCTATAACTAGAAGTTATGATTTCAGTCCCATTTAGGAGGGGGCTAATTCTTTGTTGGCTAGAAAAAAAAAAGCCCTGGTGTAACTTAAGAAGATGCAAGCTAAACGCAAAATTTATATATATTAATGCACAGTTCTTAACTGATGGATCATTACGGTTAGGTGGCCTCCCTGACAGCAAATTAGTATATTATATAGCACTGCACACTCTAACTGATGGACTATAACGGTCTAGGTGGGCCTCCCCCTGACAGTATAATAAATATATTATATAGCACAGCTCTAACTGACATGGCACATAAAGGTCTAGGGGGCCTCACTGACAGCGAATAAGTAAATTATATAGCACAGCTATAGCTGAATGGGAATAAAGGTCTAGGTGTCCTCCCTGGCAGCAATCATATATTATATAGCACAGGCTCTAACTGTGGACACAAATGTCAATATGGCCTCCCTGACAGCAAACAAGTAATTATATAAGCACAGCACTAACTGATGGGATATAAAGGTCTCGGTGGCCTCCTTCTCAGCCAATAATTAATTATGTAGCACAGCTCGAACGGATGGGACATAAAGGTCAAACGCCTCTCTGACAGCAAAAAAGTATTTTACGTAGCACAGCTTGTAAATAATGGGAACATAAAGGTCTAGTTGCCTCCTGGCAGCAAATACAAGTTTATAAAACAGCTCTAACTGAAGGGACATAAAGTACTAGGTGGCCTTCCTGGCAGCGAACAAGTATTTTTTTGGATAGCTCTTACTGATGGGACATAAAGGTTTAGGTCGACCTCCCTGAACATGCAAAATGAGTAATATAATTAGGACAAGCTCTTACTAGTGGGACATAAGGTCTTGTGGCCTCCCTGACAGCGAATCAGTTTTATTATATTGCTTAGTTCTAGCTAAACCTGATTGAACAGTAAGTCTGAATGGCCTCCCTGAACAGCGTCATACGTTTTTTATATAGCCTAGTACTAAGTTAGATGGAACATTAAGGGTCTAAATGGCTTCCCTGCAGCGATAAGTTTTACTATATGCACCGCTTTAAGTGATGGGACATAAAGGTCTAAATTGCCCTCCCTGACCGAGAATAAAATTAATTATATAGCTTGGTTCTAACTGATGAACATAAAGGGTCAAAATGGCCTCCCTGACAGCAAATATTTTACTAGATAGCAAATGCTCTAATTGTTGGGACAAAGTAGGTCTAAATGGCCTTCCTGCCAGCAAATAAGTTTATATATAGCTTAGTTTCTAACTGATGGAACAGCTAAAGGTCTAAATGGCCCTCCTGACAGCGAATAAGTTTTTACTTTATAGCAACAGCTCTAGCTGCATGGACCTTACAAGGTCCTAAATGGTCTCCCTGACAGGGATAACTTAACTATTAGCACAGCTCTAACTGAATTGGACAATAAAGGTATTAATGGCCTCCCTGACAGCAAATAATTTTAATTATATAGCTTTTTTCCTAACTGATGGAACATACAAGGTTCTAAATGGGCTCCCTGACAGCTAATAATTTACTTATAGTACAGCTCTAACTGATGGGACATACAGGTCCTAGGTTGGCCTCCCTTGACAGCAAAATAAGTATATTGTATGTTACACAGTTCTAAGTGATGGACATTAAGGTCTAATGGGTCTCGTGACAGAGGATTTGACTGAGATTAAATTCTATTAAGCAAATAGGTGGTTAGGCAATGTGATCTATGATCTTTACAGTTGACTGCAATCATCTTGGAGATTGACAGCAGCCGCTGTAATCCATCATTGGACGTTAGAAACATAAGTGGTACATTCAATGCATGGACATTTGCATTTCCAGCCTGGTATTTAAATGTCACGGTCTCTATGTATAATTGAGACATCTTCAAATTATGCCTTATAATTGTTGTTATCTAAAGGATATATTGGTCCTCGCGACACTTAAATGTGGGTCCTTGGTGCTTAGATTTTCACTTTAAACTAGGTTTTTCAGAGCACATCTTTACTGACTGGGATATTAAGTCTACTGTGATACCTATACCCTAAAAGCTTCTCTTCTTCTTCTTCTTCTTCTTCTTCTTTTCTTCTTCTCATTCTTCTTCTTTCTTCTTCTTACTTCTGTCTTCTTCTTTCTTCTTCCTTCTTTCTTCTTCTTCTTCTTCTTCTTCTTCTTCTTCTTCTTCTTCTTCTTCTTCTCTTCTTCTTCTTCTCTTCTTCTTTCTTCTTCTTCTTTCTTCTTCTTCTTCTCTTCGTAACACCCCGAGTTTGGATTAAAACATTCCTCCGTCTAGCTGTCCCAGGAAAGGTGGCCGCATCTTTTATCTTTTTCATTTCTTTCTGCAATCGGGTCCTCTTTCTGCCTTCAGGGACAGACATATTTTCTAGGGTGGTCCTGCGATCCTGGATTGATCTCTGCAGAGAAGACATGTGGGTGAATCAACCACTCCATTTCTGTGAAGATTGGCCTGTAGGTTAGTCATGGCCCTGTTTTCATTAGAAAATTTTGCTACAACTACACTTCTTTCTTCCTCGTCCCTTTTTCCTTGTGACATCTTTTCCTTTGTCCAGCAAATGGCTCCCATCGTTTTGCCCGTGTTATTCTTCATACTTCTTGCTTGTCTCCATGTCAACTTGATTGTTGTTTTAATAAACTGCAGACATAGCTTTCTCTGGCTGCTGCAACTTGGGCCTCCCGATATCCTGTGTCCGAGATAGTCGGCCTTCTCATTGGCCCATTATCGAGCAATGCTTTTTTGTACTTTAAAGATGCAGTGGGGTTGTGTTAATGTTGTCTTGGATGTTTTAGACAGTCCATATGCACATTGCTGCTCGGCCCATTGTGACAAGATGGACAAGAGCTCGTTCATTTTCTTTCGGAGACTTTTAATGTCCTTAAATAACTCTATATTACTTCATCTTCTGCATATAGTAGTACCTGGATGCCACATTTTCCTTTTCAGTTCTTCACAATGTCATTAACTAGGAAACGCAAAGTCGTTTGTTAGACGAGTGAGTGTGCCGTGTTTAGTACCCAGAAACATTTTCTTTCTTCCCCCTACCTTAGGCCTCCCTAACCTATGTTAGGCTGAGAGTGGCGTAGTATGGCCTTACAGTTGACGCGCCCTTATACCTACTTAACTTTAAAAACCCTATTAGTTAATACCAATATAATTTATCAACTTAAATTTTAATGTTCGCCGTGTACTGCAACACATGACTCTCTCACATCGTCCTAACATCGACTTTGGCAGTTTCCCTATTCTAGTTGGCTAAAGCGCCCTTTATAGCCGAATGTGGGAGACGTGGGTGTCGATCCCCTGGTCGTAAGATGTGTAATTTCTGGATTGTATTTTTAAAATTATTAAACATGTTTTGAAATGCATATAACGCATTGTAGTCCATCATCTGTGGCAATAGGGCCTACTATGGTAAACATTAGCCAGTGACGAAATACGTGAAAATATGCAAGTTACTCAATCTTCGAACGGAATTTGGGGTACCATGACGTGCCACATTTGATAGTCCTTGCATGGGCACGGCATTTCAACAACCAGGTATGTAACAAACAAAAATGAGTTCTTAAAAACAACATTGTCGTTAAAATATTCCTTTCCTATACATGTAAGGTCTATTTTCGCAGTTTTTATTTCTTGTAGGTTTTAAATCGAAATGGATTGTGCCCATTTTTGGTTAGCAGTTTTCAGTTACCTGGTAAAGATATCTGTTTCAATTTCAGGTCACTAGAGTTGGCAGTTCGGGCCGTTTTGAGCCCGGACAGACATACATACAGACACTGGACACAAGTCACGAGAAGGTCCGATCGAGTAGACGTTAATAAAGACTTCAGTTTCGCTGCGCCCCACTCGTCTAATTTAAAAATGAGTCTTAGGACCGAAACCTTGCAGAAGGACCTTTTCTTATGTTGGTGATATC